>JAJMFP010000207.1:0-102038 GCA_030574855.1 Taiozyma rabaulensis
ATTGACAACTAAAACAAGGAAAAGTTTTCTCTTCCAGCTTTATAGAAGGAAACGTCAGTCGGATGCATCACAAGACATGATGACATGAGCTCACAACTTTTACTCTTCAACGGATAATTCGTCATATCTCATGGAGAGGTTGATAAGTGGAAATGTCCGTTCTTGATAAGGGGGCACTTCTCGGTACCTTCCATGCAGCACAGAATCTCAGTAAGCAGAGTTTCAGGTGGAATGGGGAAAAGGAGGAAGGAGCAGCACAGTAGCACTTAAATACGACTTTAGTCCCTTGAATGACACGATAAAGTCCTGCAAGGTGCCGTAGTGCCTAGCGAGGTGGTCCAATTGTTTGAAACGTGCCCCCGTCTCAGGTATTATTTAAACCCGTGCAACTCCGGAACCTCCCAACAATAGCTGGATCAACAGGGTCCTTCACTTTCAACACTTCTACAGAGTCAGAGAATGTCACAGAAACAACATGGGAGCTTCTCCTCAGCTGCTACCACGCTCGTGGACCCTCCAGAGTACAATATCGAGTACAACGATTCACCACCGCTATACAACGAGCTAAATGAGACCATTCGAACTCTTTACAACTCAGGCTATGGGTTTGAGTCCTTCATCGGTGAATTGATGCCCTTCTTTGGCACTAAGCATAAGACTATTCCAATACCCAGAAACAAAGTGAGTTTAGAAAACTTGGCTCCATTGTCCCCCAATGTTCATCATTCCAATGTCCAGAGGTTAGCTGGTTGTCTGCTTGATAGAATCGAGGCGTATGAGATTGATCCTAACAGGTTCAAGGAGTCCTTCAAGGCAGATCTTGCTAGACTGAAAGCTTTGCCGAACGGTGAGAGGCTACTCAAGTGGATTGGCTCCAGGTATCTCCACGCTTGTCGTAAGAGTGGAGTCATCAAAAAGTGGAAGAATTTCATGGATGTTAATCACCAGTTACACACATATTCATCGAGTTCAGACATTTCAGATATCACAGAACATATAAAGAAGCTGAGATCTAAGGGTGCTGATACTTTAGAGATAGAGAAATGGCAAAACAGAGAGACGAAGCTGAGGGTGAAGCTAAGTCATTCAATTGTCGAAAGTGTTATTAGGATCAGAATTGATGTCACTTTGAGGGTCACTCTGGATTTTCTGGGTCATGATAAGGAGAAGATGAAGGTTATCAAAAACATAGGTGATATTCTCTGTACATGCTAGCAAGCAGAAATTAGGCTTAAATATCATATCAATGGAGAACGTGCGCGCCGTATAGTTGATTGGTGTATTTATGCCAGGTAATTAACTACATTTGTTTCATAATAATAGGATACTGGTGATTGTCTATAGAAAGTTATCTATGCTCGATCCAAGCACAATCGGTAGCATCTCACGCTATAAATATCTGTGTATTCAAGCTAATAGTAAACGGTCTGATTTGAGTAGCAGCTGGTACAACCTGCGCCCCTGCTTAGACAACTGAGAGTTGAGCTTTAGACCTTAAGGCTTATGCGGTGCATTGTCTGTGACCGTGGTACGAAGCAGCTTTGCTTCTGCCCCGAATGAATGCCTTGTCCATTTATGTATCGAAAGCGATTCTGTTTGTCGAGTCGGCGGTATAATTCTAGTGCTAGTCCCACCTGCAACTCCGCAAAATCCGGGTCTAGCGAGTCTTTCGTCTCTGGTCCCCTGCCTACAGACGGAGACTGCCCCTGCCTAGAAATAGGAGAACTGCAGGGGACTGTAGGCAGAGATCTCTCACCGGCTAAGTTATTGAGGCCATCAGGACACTAGTTGTGAGGCTTGTGACAAGTGCTGGAGCGATCATTTTGCCCCATGAGTCTGTTAGAGCTCCGAGTGCACCACTAGTATGGTATATGATGCTTCTCCTTGGTGCACAAAACTATTTTGAGGCCAACTCTACTCCAGGGCCCGTCTGAGCCAGGGTCTGAGCCCTGAGATAATTTGAGACTATTTTTGAGAAAAACTGTAAGCTTCGAGGATGTAAGGAGAACAAACGGGTTTCTTTTGCCCCTGAATAGATTCGGTGCTCGTAGTCTCAAAGATTTTGAGTAGTACAGACGGCTCTTCAGGTGCTATATAGCTACAAAGACCCCTGATTAAGATCCCCAGTCCCTTTTGCACGTCCGTCGTTTTTCTAGTCCCCACGCGATAATTTTTTTTTGATCGGGACTAGTCTCGAAAAAAAAAAGTAACGAAGTTTCTTTTATTTATCAACCATCAAAACTGTTCTCCATTCAAACACCGCCTTTTGCTGCCTTTCAACCCTCCCATATCCTCGTTCCTTTACTCTAAACACATCCTTTGAACTACCTTCCCAAAACTATTTTCAAAAGCACACCTTGATCACTCTGTTCTATGAACTAAATCACTGCATAATCACACCTCAAGCATAGCCCAAACCAAACAATGTTCAAATTTCTCCAGAACATTGCCGTGTTCATCGTCAAGTTCATCATATCTGTGATAGTGTCTGCTCTGAACGGCAGAAACATCTTTCAACTGGCCTTGACTTTCTTCATCAATTTCAGTCCCGTTGCTACCTGGTTAGCCATCTTTAAGAATGCCGGGTTGATTCCAAACGAAATCAGACCTGAGATCCATGTCAGACTCGCACATGATGTCGATGCCCTGATATTCAGTGCCCCATGGTTCCTGGTGTGGTGTCTTGTGTCTGCTGGGTTCACCTATGTGTGGTACAAACTAGTGCTAAAGAATGCCAATTTTTACAACAATCCAATTGAGGGTTTACTGAATGATTCCAACGAATTAGAAAACTCTATTGAACTATCAGAGATTGTCGAAACCGACACGACTCAAAAAGTGTTTGACATCGAAGACGAGGAGAACATCAATGACTCCGCGGCACTAAACTCTTCATCTTCATCTGATTTTGAGATTAAAAATCCAATCATCCCAATCAACCTCTCCAAAATCACCTACCGTATCCAACTATACGTCATCCCCGTGTTGTTCTTCATTATCTGGCCAGTATTAAACATTGACCAATCGTTCGCACAACCACTAACAGTGTCCAAAGATTTAACTGCTTGGTTCTTCTACGTCCTGGGTCATATCACTTTCCCAATCCTAACTGCCGTGTGGTTATACGTTTTCCATCAACAGGGTGCTTTGAAATGTTTCTCCATCGCTCTGGGTACACAAAACATCCTAGGTGTCTTCACACATCTTCTATTCCCAAACGCCCCACCTTGGTTCATCCATCTGTATGGTCTTGATGCTCCAGCTGATTATGACATGCCAGGTTACGCTGCCGGTTTGACCCGTGTTGATACGGCCCTGGGCACACATGTGCACTCAAAGGGGTTTCACAAGTCGCCAATCGTCTTTGGTGCCTTCCCTTCTTTGCACTCGGCCATGGCGTTCCAAGTGTGTTTGTTCATCCTATACTATGCTCGTTCAAGAATCTTGAAGTTCCTGGGTGTTGCGTTCGTCTGTATCCAATGGTGGGCTACTATTTACTTGGACCATCATTTCAGATTGGACTTGATCGGTGGTGTCTGTTACTCATTGTTGGGCTTCGCCGTTGTGTATCCTTACATCCTTAGAAAAGAAAGACAATTCATCAAGGCTAGAATCATGGGTGATTTTAAGAATGGTTCAACTCTGGGGATGAGAGTCTTTAAGAATCACAAGAGAATTGAAAAGTTCTTTGATCCATACAGATGAGCTTTCTCCTGTTGGTTCTTCGAGATACCCAGCTTAATACGTTTTTGCATACTTTTTAATCCCTGGTGAAATTATCACTTTTATTTGTTTAACTATGGCATATAATGATAAAGATTATTGATTTGATTACTCTATACACACGCCTTGTAAGTCTCGATTGAAAGTGCACCATATCAAAGGACACTTCTAATTCCTTGTTTCATGAAATACTTGAAATAACCTTCATGTTCCAATAGAGCCCTTGTAGAGTTTTGAGCCCAAACGTCAACTTTTAGTCTTTCATGTTCCAAGTATTCAACTTTTAAAAGCATCTCATACAAATCTTCAATCGCCTTGTCTAATCTTTTCTTGATTGGTGGTATCTCACTCTTGACATTGTATGGATCGTCAAACTCTTTCAAAACTTTGATCACTGTTGGGTAGTACTTATCCTCAATTTGGTAAATGACATCGATTCTAACAATGGCAATCTCACACTGTTGTAATTTGTAACGAGCACAATCACGACTAAGCTCTTTGGACCGTAGTTGTTCTGGAGAAAGGGTCTCCGGATTTTCAGAGATAATCTTCTCATAATGGTAGTAGACTTTCAAATATCTCTTGTAGTCCTTGATCTGTTGTTTCAAAGCCTTGAACAACTCCTTTCTCTTGTAGATCGTGTCTCTTGACTTCTTATTCTCAAACTCAGCCACAAGTTCTCTATTAGTTTGCACTCTTGGATCAGCTTTAGTCTCTTCAATGGACGTAGGTCTTTCGTTGACAATTTCTGGGCTTGTATAACGAACGTGTTTCGTCAGTCTTGGAGAGGAAATGATGACAGAATCTTTATAGGACCCATCGAACAACTTGTCAAACACAGCTGAGCACATTGAAGGGGTTGTCAAAGTAGCAGTGGTTTCAGTGGTGGTGTAATCGGACACTTTCTTACCAGATGTAGTACCAGCTGTTGTACCTGATAAAGGACTCAACAATGAGAAGGGAGCAGAAGCCGCATTGGATGATGAAGTGATGGCAGTGGAGCCTGAAGTTGGGCTTTGGAGAGTAGACGTGGTAGTGGTAACAGCAGAAGCAGACATGATTTAGCAAATGAACTATAAGCGAATGGAGAAGGAACTGGAGAGGTCCGAAGAAAGTACAAGTGGGAACTTTCAAAAGAAACTTATATTCTCTCTCTCTTGACAGAAAATTAACTCTTCGATCTCAAATCAGATCGGAATTTGAAAACGTTTGAGCTCGGGTTTTTGTGGTCTTTTTGTTGCTGGGGCAACCATAACCACAAAAAAAGACTCTCAATTAATGGCCTCAAAAGAGGCATTTAGCGCCTCAACGGACTTGTAAACGTCAGAAAAGCTGTTATAGAGTGGCACAGGGGCAAATCTGATCACGTCTGGTCTTCTCTCGTCACAAACGACTCCAATTTTCTTCAATTCGTCATTGATGTCATCCATGATACCTGGATGTGTTGGACTTGTACGTGGGAAAAATGCAAGTGACAATTGTGCACCTCTTTCCTCTGGATTGGCTGGTGTCAGAATGGTGAAGAACTTCTCATCAGTGGTGTTTGTGAAGGAATCTTCTGGGGACTTGTAGTATTTGGAACTCTTTAACAATTTCTCCAAGTAAGCAGTCAACTTCAAACTCTTCTCTCTCAATTTCTCAATACCACCTTTGGAAACAATCAAGTCCAGGGAGCTTTTCAAACTCACAACATCGATGACAGAAGGATTCGACTGTCTGAACCCAAGAGCACCACTGATCGGTTCGAACTTCTCCAGCATTTGGAATCTTTTAGCCTTGTTATTACCCCACCAACCGGCCAATCTTGGAGTGAAATCATCGTCTGAATCATGATGGGATTCATGGATGAAGATCCCAGAGATCCCACCAGGACCAGCATTCAGGTACTTGTAGGAACACCACGTGGCAAAGTCAACGTCCCAGTCGTGTAATTGCAATGGGACATTCCCCATGGCATGAGCAAGATCCCAGCCAACAACGATGTTTCTGTCTTTAGCGAACTTTGTGATCTTTTGAATTTCGAAGAATTGACCCGTGTAGTACTGGACACCAGGAAGCATCACCACTGCTAGCTGCTCTTTGTTCTCCTCGATGGCCTGAAGGATATCCTCGGTTCTCAGGTAGTATTCACCCCTTCTTGGTTCTAATTGGATGATGTTATCTTCAACAGAGCCCTGGATCAGGTCTTTCTTCAGCTTGACTTGGTTGTAGATGGAGTAGAAATCCGAAGGAAACGAGCCCTTCTCGAACAGGATCTTTCTCTTGGATCCCCTAGGGTTGTAGAATGCTATCAGAAGAGCATTCAAGTTGGCCGTTAGTGAACCCATGACAGCGACTTCTGACTCCTTAGCACCGACCAAACCAGCGACGGCAGGAACCAATGGCAAGTCGATGTCCATCCAGCAGGTCTTCCTATCGGTGTCATTGTCGCCCGGATGTCTGAAATGGGAGTCAACGCCACGGGCAGACCAGGCATCCAGCTCATCGTTGATGTACTTTCTAGTCTGTTTCGGCATCAGACCCAAACTGTTCCCACAGAAATAAACCACCGGCTCGTCGGAGTTGGAAGGCAGTCCAAGTGATTTGAACGTTGGGATGTTGAACTCGTCGGCATACGTAGGGAGTTGGCCATCCAGGGCCTCGTGCTCGGACATTGTGGTGTTAATGTTGAGTACTTTACTCTACTGGGTACTTTTTCTCGAAAGTGAATAAATTATTCAGATCTCAACCAATTCTCTAACCACGAAAATTCACGAGATTACGTACGAACGTTGGAAGATGGTGCTAGTGGAGTATTTCGGTCCTGCAAAGGACTTTACCGGGAAGGAGGAAGAGCACGTCGAGCTCGGCTCGTTTTTTGAGCTGTTGACATATTTTGAACAGAAGTATGGCAAGTCCTTCAGGGACTATGTACTGGAGAACTGCAATATCACCCAGAATTTGGAGTATATCGACCTGGAGGCCATACACACTCTCCAATTGGAGTCGCAAGACGAAGTGGCCATCATCCCACCTGTGTCGTCCGGCTGAACTACAAAAAAGCTTTATAGATTACAATACATTCATTATCATCACCAGAACTGACCGCCTTGTTGCTGTTGCTGCTGTTGCATCATTGGAGGCTGGCCCATTGCCGGGCTCTGGCCAAAGCTCGGGTTCCTCACGCCGTTCGGCTGCTGCTGTTGTTGGGCCTGTTTCTGTCTCAGGAAGTTGACGCCCTCTGGGAAGAGCTTCTGCAAGTTGGAGTACATTTCGTCCAGGCCCAGGAACTCAGGAGGAGCATTGAGTATAGTAGGAAAGATGATCTTTGCGGCACTGCCGTTCTGCGAGCGCTCCGACAGCTCGCCGATGCACGTCAGGTTGGAGTGCAGTCTCTTCAGCAGGTGCTGTAGCAGCTCGTTCAGCTTTGGCAGCTGGGCACTGGCCTGTGGGTTCCCGTTCTGGCTCACCTGCTGGATTTGGTTCTGTATCAGCACCGACTTCTGGATCAGCACCGTGTTGATGTTCAGCAGCAGCGACACGCGCTGCTTGTCGAGCGAGAGCTGGTCTGGACCGTTCATTTGTTCGGGAATGGGTGGCGTTTTTAAATAATTAGCGGTGGTTTTGACAGGCGTTTCCCATGTTTTGGCCAGTGTTTATCTTGATGAGTACAGGCTATAAATTTCCAACTCCCAGACACCCGGACACCACCATAATAAACACCGAGAAATTTTTCATTTTGATCTTGAGAGTTGACAGGTTTGATAAGAAACATAGTGATCCTATTCTTGCCCCCATTTACAAGCCCTGAGAAGATGTCCAAAGAGGAGGCCGACAAGTACAAGGCCGACGGGAACCAGTTCCTGAAGGAGAAACAGCTGGACAAGGCCCTGGAGGCGTACTCTAAGGCCATTGAGATCTTTCCATCAAATGCCATCTATTTTGCCAACAGGGCCCAAGTCGAGTTGAAGTTGGAACAGTATGGGTCTGCCATTGTCGATTCCACAAAGGCCATCGAGCTGGACCCGGAGTATTTGAAGGCTTATTACAGAAGAGCCGTTGCTTATTCCAATATCTTCAAGTATAAGGAATCCAAAATGGATTTACAGTTTGTGTTGAGTAAGAAGGCCAGTGATGCCGCCTCAAAGACGTTGTTGAAGGAGCTGATCAAGATTGAGAGAAAGTTCGCTTTTGAAAAGGCCATCAGAACCGAGGATGAAGGTCATGATATGTTCAAAGTTGAGAATTATGAGTTTTTATTGAATAAGAAAGATGAGAGTTATGCTGGTCCAAAACTTGATTTTGAAATTATCGAAAGGGAAATCACCGTGGATGATGAGGTCAAGACTATCAAGAAAGTTCAAATCACTAATCTAACAGAAGAATTAATCTGGGATTTCATTGAATACTTCAGAACCTCGGGTAAGAACATTCCAAAATCATACTTATTCGCCATCCTATTACACATCTCCACCATATTACAAGAAGAGCCAGTGTTCAAAGAACTGCAACAGTCCAATGACAAATTCACCGTTGTCGGTGATGTACACGGTCAATTCTACGATTTGATCCATTATTTCAAAGACAACGGGATCGCTTCATCCACACACCAATACTTATTCAACGGTGACTTTGTGGATCGTGGTTCTTGGTCCTGTGAAGTGATAATAACACTCTACCTACTGAAGATTCTCCACCCAACAAAGATCCATTTGAACAGAGGTAACCATGAAACAGACGATATGAACAAAGTGTATGGGTTTGAAGATGAATGTAAACACAAATACGGTGAAAAGATCTTCAAGATGTTTTCCCAGAGTTTCAAAGAATTACCACTATTAACATTGATCAATGATGATTATTTGGTCATGCATGGTGGGTTGTTCTCCAAGCCTGGGTTGACTTTGAAAGAGTTGAAGAAGAAACTGAACAAGAGAGGCAACCCAAAGGACGGGCTGGAGATGGAACTTCTATGGACAGACCCACAGCCTGAAAACGGGTATGGTATGAGTAAAAGAGGTATCGGTGTCCAATTCGGTCCAGATATCACTTCTGATTTCTGTGAGTTGAACAACTTGAAAAAGATCATTAGAAGTCATGAAGTTAGAATGGAAGGTTATTCAGTGGAACATGATGGGAAGTTGATCACCATCTTCAGTGCTCCTAATTACTGTGATTCAACGGGGAACAAAGGTGCCATTATCAATATCGAAGATGGTGAATTGGTGTTCAAACAGTATGAAGCTCAAGAACATCCTCCTTTGAAACCAATGGCCTACACTAACGCTGGTGGGTTGATGTGAGAGCACAAGTCGTGTGCTTTTTCAGGTGATTGACATGATAATACGTATAGTTTAATTAGCATTTTGTGATATAGTTTTGTGCATTGTTTACAATTATCGTAGACTACAACTTCAAGTTCGTAATATCATTCGTAAGCGTTAAAACATCAAATAAATAAACAAGAGAAACAAGTTCTCAATTGCTGTACTGTTGGGATTCCCATTAATTGTAACCCTCCAACTTGGCAATGATTTGCAAGGCCAGTCTCTTGGAGTAGTATCTAGCCAGGGCCAAATTACCACCCATGTACCAGAAGTTTTCATGGCCAGAGTCTCTCCAGATGGTCTTGAACTCACCTTCTTCATCCATATGCCAGATTGGTTTCAACTTATCAGCAACCTTGTCACCAAACACCTTTCTAGCGGTTTCCTTCATGTTAGAGTAACCGGTAGCCAACACGACAATGTCCAAGTCATCAATGATTGTACCGTCTTTCAATTCAACCGAACGTTCATGAAATTCTTTGATCTCACCAGGGGCAACTTTGATCTTACCGTCAATTATCAATTTGGTACAACCAACGTCAATGTAGTAACCAGACCCACGACGGTAGTATAGACCGAATAACCCAGTGGCACCCATACCGGCATTAGTCTTGAACCCACGGGCATGTAGGCCCTTGTACAGATGAGCATCCAATTTAGAAGATTCACGATAATGTTGTTGGAACAGGGAGTTTGTCAAGTGGATAGGATTGGAATGTAGGATCAAATCAGCGGTATCAATTTCAGGACCATCAACATCATAAACACCTCTAGCAATGATTCTCAACCCGTCTTCAGAAGAAATGACACAAGTGGAGGAACGTTGTAGCATAGTGACTTCTTTAGCGCCTTGCTCGTGGAAATCTTGGGCAATATCATGGGCAGAGTTACAAGCACCGACAACAAGAGCCTTCTTACCAACGTAGTTGGCACCAGAAGTGTGTTGAGAAGAATGGACCAATTCACCTTTGAATTTCTCCTCACCTTTGAAATGAGGAATGTTTGGCTCACCAGAATGACCAGTGGCAAAGACCAAATGTTTTGGATGTAAGGTCTTGGTTTCATTGGTAGCATTGTTTGTAGTGGTGACTGTCCATTCCTTCTTAGCATCGTCAAACTGGGCACCGGTGACCTTAGTGTTGGTCCAGATGTTCAATTCCAAGATCTTGGAGTAGCATTCTAAGAAGTTGGCGAATTGATCCTTAGAGGAGAAGATTGGAGAAGTGTCACAATTGATGTATGGCAACTTATGGTAGTAGAAAGGGTCATGTAGTGATAAGAATTTGTATCTCTTTCTCCAATTGTCCCCAATTCTCTGGTTAGACTCAACAATCAGCACGTTGTAACCGAAGGATTTCATTCTAGCAGCCAATGTCAACCCACCTTGACCACCACCGACAATGACGGCAACAGGTTGGTGTTCCTCATTATAGTCTTGATCAGCGTGTCTTTGCTCTAACCAGGTCTTTCTGTGGATGTTCTCACCGTGTGTGGTACCCAAAGGTCTCTTACGGCCAACTCTTTCTGGAACCTCAGTGAATTCATCCAGAACGGTGTAAATGGACATGGCTTTCAACCCTAGTGGAGTGTCATCATCTTTAACAGAGACCAGCTTGATAGCACCACGGCCGGCACCGTACTCAGATTCGTACTTCAAATATAGGAAGATCCATTCCACAGGGACACCACCGTTGGACTCGGCATCGTGGATAACTTGGTGGGCAATACCCGTTGGGAATCTATAATCAGCCCTCTTGTCAATTTCAAACTTGCCAATCTTGTCAAAGGACTCGACCAACTGTTTCTTGATGTTTTCCGGGCCCAAAAAAGTTCTCAAGTCCAATTGTAAACCCAAATGGTCCTTCCACGTTGTGTGTGGCACAAAGAACTTGTCCAACTCATCAGGTTTGGTCTTGATGTTGTTCAAAGTGTTGTTGAACTCGGATAACCAGGCAGTGGCTAGCGAAGTAACGTCATTCTGTCTGATGTTGTCTGGGTCAGGGGTGTAAGAACCGTAAATTCTCTCTAGTGGGATGTTCTTGTCAAAGGGTTCGTCTTGGTAGACCGGTGTGATTTCGTCAACTCCTTCAAAGACACTCATAGTGGGTAGTGGGTAGTCGGTAGTCTCCTTACTATAGAACCTCAAAAGGAACCAACCAGGAAACACACTGCTCCTTATATACCCCAGAACCCACAACCATGGACCAATGACCACGACCAACTCGCTTAACTCCTCCTTAACTCCTCCTGCCAACTGACAAATTGGTGACTGGGGCCTGACACAATTTCTCGAGGATCGTGATGTTCTTCTCCACCATTATTTCCTCTTTGGGCCCCTGTTGCCAGGGGAACGGGGACACATCGTTGGTGGGGCCTTGTGGCCACGGAACCACGTATATCTCCTCTCTTTTGTGTTGTAGTACTATTGGCTCAAAGGAGCCCCACAAAATAGCACTTAGACTCATCCCTGCATCCCTCTTCTGCGCTCTTACTATCATTTGCAGAACAAAGTAACAAAACAATCACTTCGCCCAACAACTCCGCTATTTTCCCAACCGTAATTGTAATTGACACAAAATTACACCCGCTTTAACGCTATATGCCAGTACATTATTGACCCGTTGCGGAGTGGCAGACGTTTCCGGACGCCGTTGAGCGACGGCTGAATGAAAGTGTATAAGCTTGTCAATATGTTGGGCTGAGTACTTGAAGCTCATGGTGGCTTAGGTCTAGCAGTAGTCTTGGGCTATTGTTGAGTGTTTGTGGGTGTTAAGTTAGGAAGGTGCCACTTTATTGACACTCACTACAGAGCAGTAAAATCAAAAGAAACGTAAATCAAGTAGGTGATACTCTATAGTACAATGAACCACCACGATGTGTTGTTTTTGTGTTTTTTCTGTATGTTTGGTGTTTCTTTCAACGTATTAAGAACTGAATGAACTGTGATGGATAAACTTTTTTTAAGGTAGTAAACTGGAAATGATAATAAAAGGCAATTAAAACTGATCGTGAAACAACAATGGAAGCAATTGGAGATTAGCTATTGAATGGTTGAAGAAGTCTTAGCTCTCTTTTATGCCATTCTTTTGTCTTGTTTTCATGGGAAATTGAAGGAAACGATAAATAAATAAGTTGAGTGTTTGTGAATTGATGAATTGAAGGGGGAGCTTGACAAAGTTCAATCCATCTTACCAAAGACAGTGCCATCATCCTCTTCTTCATGAGCACCATTACTATCCGGAGATTCACTTTCATCTTCGATGGCATTTGTGTTGGCAGGTTGTAAAGCTTCTCTGTTCAAATCACCTCCTTTCTTCAATGGGGTATCCAAGAACCCACCGTTGTTGATGATGGAGTCACGACGGGCAGCTGGTGAGGCAAAACTATGACTTAGCTTATGGAATGAACGTGGGTTTGGTGATGCTGAGTGCTGTTTGTATGAGTTTGGAATGTTCAAGCTGTTCTGGGATGGTGGGTATTGAGAAATGGACCCGGTTCTCAACTTGATGTTGTAATTCTCTTGATCATTCCCTTCTTCCTCTTCTAAGATAGGTTGTGGAGATTGTTCTTGGTATTTTGGATTGAATTTGACCTCGTTTGAAGGTTCCGATTCTTCCTTGTCAACTTCGTTCATACTAACCAAGATACTAGCAGCTTCAAGCAATTGGACTTGTTGATGCTTGGAGATTAAGAACTTCTTCGTGACATTCCACTCTGGAGTATGCTCCCATAGATGTTTGGCTAGTGATGAGATATGTTTGTAACCTTTACCACAAGCCTCACATTTCAATTCATGTTTAAGACGACCACTTTCACCTTCACTGATTCTTCTAACGACAAAGTCTCTGCTTAGCAATGGCACAGAAGAGGATAATTGGTCATCATGGCCGCCGTTGGATAGTTGGTGTGGATGTTGATGTGAGTGTTGAACTGAAGAAGAAATTTGGCTCGTGTGACCATTGTTTGGAATTGGGTGATTTTGTTGATGTTGAGGGATATGGATGTTGGAGTGGGAACTGGAGTAAGGAGTACCTGATGGAGTGTTGTGTTGGCTGTGGTTGTTTCTGTTAGGTATGGTGTATGGGGCAGTGGCTGAGATGGACGCCCTTCTTGACAGGTGATTGTTTGGGTTGTGTGAATGTGTGTAAGTGCTTGCGGAGGTCATTTTTGCAGTAGTTTAACGAAATGATGTGTTCAGCGTGGCGCTTTTGATAGAGTGATATGAGTCTATGGAACAAGCACAGGGGTTCAACGACTCTTTATACCTTGTAACTGGGGATATATGTTGTATTGTGTGGGTTTTTTGGTTTCTGTGTGGTGTGGAGCAGGCAAACAAAAGGAAAAAGATCAAAATGGATGACCGTGTCTTTTCTCTGTTAGGAACAGTTTTGAGCTTCTCTGAAAAGGTTCAGCGGGTAAATCCAGGCGTGTTTGTTATGAAATGGCGCTGATCTTGCGAGTTTGCCAGGTTTGTTGGTGTGTTTTTGCTGTGTGAAGTGATGGTTCCTGCAACTTGCACCAAACAATTTTTTCCAAATTTTTTTTAGATTTTTTTTTCTTCCGCGCGTGAAAATACACAAAAATTTCTAAAACAATGGAGAATTTCACGTGACCTGAATAGCGTCGGAATCGGGAAAATCGCGGAGTTTTTCCGGGCCGAACAAAGAAACAATTAGCGAAAAGCGGCTAAATCAACTGCTAAAATCTCGGTTAAATGAACTACAATAGGCGTAGAAAATGCTATAAAGTTCGTTACACTCGTTACACGCTCAGTACACAGAGTCGTCGCTGTCCAGGAGATCCGACTCGTGGATGGCCCCGTCAGAGTCGTCCCAGGCGTCGCTGTTCTCGACGTGGGAGCTGATCAATTGCAGGATGTTGCGTGGCAGTTCTTTGGATCTGGAGCGACTATGGCTCACCCTGAACGGCGTCTTCACGTTCTCTGTCTTCTTGTTAAACACCCGGTCAAGTAGCACCATGTCCTTCTTAGCATAGGAGTTCTTCTCTAGGTCTGAGGGGCCCTTCAGGTTGCAGTCTTCCAAATTGATGATGTACACTTTACCGTTGTAATACTTCAACACATCCTTGGACAAATGGGAGTATGGGTAGAAAGTGACACCACATTTGTGTAGCTTGGTCAATGCCTCCTTGGACAGTTCATAGTGCTCTGGGTTGGTCACATCGATTGGTTCAAGGTCATCATCTTCATCAACGTCATTATTTGTAATAGGTTCATAAACGATGTAATACCCATCTGTTTTGAAATGCAAGTTCTTCCCATTGTATGGTTTGTCTTCCAGGTAGCCGTAATCGACAACTTTGGCAATAACGTCACCTTGTAAGGATGCAGCTTTTCTGTAACCTTCAACATTGGAGATCCATCTGGTGAATACAAGTTTGGAGTTTTCGATGGCCTTTGTGGAACCAAACTTCAAGTCAGCATTCTTCAAATGTCTTGTTATCATTGACAAGTCGGCCTCTTGGTAATACTCATCGTAAATGGATATCAAATAATCTTTCTTCAGTTGCTTTGGGTCAATGTTCAACTTTTGGAAATAGGACTTATCCAGGTATAAATGCTTCAAATCAATGCAAAGTGTTTGACAGGACCATTGATGACCAATAGCAATAAACTTCTTCAATGCTTTGGAAAGATCAACTTGTTGTTTTGTGAATTCAAGACCGTTAACAGTTCTGAACACAAAAGGTGATTTTTTCATACGTTTACGTTGACCTGATTGTGAATTGTTGATGATGATGCTGCTGCTTTTCTCTCGGAACTGTTTCCATTCTTTGACGACTTTGTTGTTTAGGTTTTCAATGTTTGTAGATGCTCTGGAAAATTCTGATGGTTTAAAGTTAAAGAAGGAACCAATAACGTTTCTGATAGTTAAATGGGTATCATTTTCAAAGTTTGAGAAACCGAAATGACGCACTTTGACCTTTGAAACAAATCTAATGGCATCTTCAATCTCCCCGTCTGCAACATCTTCAATTTCAAATACACCACACCAGTAGTAATCAAACATGATGAATCTATTGGTCTTGGAGTTCAGGCAGATGGAGACACATTTAGTAAATCTTTTCAAAAAATTGTCAATCTTGGTATGTTCAGAACCTGTTAGCTTTTCCTTATCAAAGTTTCTCTTGCTGGTGTTGAAATACAATTCATAACCTTCTGAGATACCAAGGGATAGATTTACCAGCTCAACATGTACCAGCAGCTTGTTGATCATCTCTGTTTCTGAATCAAAGATCCCAAATGCAAATGGAGATTCGACAACCGAACCAATAGGTTTCAATGATTTGTAAGCATCTTTCCCTAGAACAGGGTGATACGAGTCATCAATACCTTCTTCTTTCTTGAAATACTTCTTCAAATCCTTTTCTGACGGTAGTAACAACCACTGGTAGACGGATAATAGTGATTCAAAAACTCTGTAAACGAATGCATCGGCAAATTCATCAACGCTGAATGAAAAATAGGTTTCATATTCAACTGGGGATTGGTATTGATAAACATCTTTAATTTGTTCAAACTTTGTGCTTAGATCCTTGCCACCTTTCTTTGCCTTTTCACTCACAAGACTCAGAAAGCCCTTGGCATATCTCTTATAGTAGTCATCATTGGTGTATTCAAAACTGGACTCACGGTCTGGTCTGAACAATGGGTAATCCTCATAGACCAAGTTTGGCAATCCTGGAAGATAGTAATGATCTCTTGAAGTCTCCAAATTAGACTTGTTACCCTTTCTCAGCCCCACGGAATTGGACACTTCAATATCACGCTCAAGCATGGCATCTTTAACACGAAAGATTCTTGTATCAAACGAGTCCACGTCTGGGTCTAGCAACTCGAAGGGGTTCACATCATGGAACTTTATGTATGGCAAATGGGTGTTTAGGAACCTCTGTATGGATGCAAGGGTGGATTCCTTCTCTATATCTGTCTTATCTTGGATCTTTGTCAATTTACCATCAATCGTGTATGAACATAGGGCCAACTCTTCGTCGATATCGTCCGGATCAAGGATGATCGCAACTTGTCTGTTGTCTCCCATAATACAGTGGTCTTGGTCTCCTCTATCTGGCTTCGGAACAACGGTCTGCTTCTATAAATTGTTGGGATCAGAAATCAGATTCTTGTAAGGTACGTAATCTTTTGTGCCATACTTTAAATTTTTTTCCCATACAAATTTACGCGAAGACGTGATGAGCACGTGAGCAAAAAGTCGGAAGTATATAGAGTGTTTGAACTTCGTTAGATTTAAATACATCATAGTGTTTCTTATACTCCGGAATTCAAAGTATAGGCCCTTGCTAATATTTAAATGTCTTTAAATTGAGTTCAAAAAATATCTTAGGTAATTTGGCGATTATTTACAATAACTACTTCAATTTTGTGCCTTTCTCATTTTTTTGGACACACTCATTTTTTTGGACACACAAATTACCGCGGCAAATCCGACGGAATTATAAACTCAACGCTATAATTGCCTCTAGAACGATGGTAGACGTACAGGAGCCATCTAATCAGAGAAGGTATCTGTAAATGCTCGTGTCTGAGATAGCTTTAAATCGCGTGAGTCGATGAGTGAGGTACAATTAGCATTTTCGACGAAACCCGTTTAAGTCCGAAAAATCGATACTCGTCCAGCCGGATCGAAAAGAACAGGTGGGGCAGTTCTGATGCTAGTATAGATATCAAAGCACCTTCTAATATTTATAAAGTCTACAATCGAAAATGCATAATTTGAATAGTGTTGCTTCCATTTATGCTCTCCAATATTGAGCCAAACTATGTAATCTATCAATGACCATTGGTAGCAAGGCACTAACACTATCGTTAATCAAATTCTGGAAATGGATGATGGCTTCTTCCTCACTCATATCCAAGCAGAACTTTTCTTTGACTTTCAAAACAGCGCTATCTGGTTCCATGGCAATGTCTGGGATACTGGAATTTCTCATCAATTCAAACAAGTTCAAGATCAAGTTAGAGTTTTTTCTTAAGATAGAGTATGAGACGAAGCAATAGTTTCTAAACTTGTTGTAGTTTGCAGACTCTGCACCACCGAAACCCTCGATGATCTGCGGTGGTAGTTTCATTAACGGTGGGAATGGTTTAGGATCTTGACCTAGGATATACCCGAAATCAGCGTGGAAGAAATGACCATCTGGGCAGATCAACAAATTATCCAAATGACGATCACCAACACCCAGGATATAAGTGATAACACAGTACCCAGCACATGATTTCACAAAGTTGTCCATAACGGCAGCACTGACTCCTAAATCTTCACTTGGATCTGGATGATGGTGTTTCAAGTATGGAAGGATGGCATGGTATTCAGCCAACACGCTTGCCAGCGTACTGTTTGGAATGAATTGGATAGCACCTTCCACTGGACCAGTGGCTAGAATTTTGTAGGGAGTCAATTTCAAATCAACATTCTCATTGGTCAACAATTTGTTCATTAATAAGATGATCTGAATAACCAATTGATCTTGTCTCAAATCATCACCGACTTTGAACATCAGTGGATATTTCCCACCATCTGAGGTCTTGAATGTGATTTTCAACGGTGATAATGAAGATTTGAAAACAGAACTTTCTGAAGGAATGGCACCACAGATTTCAACTGATGGGTCCAAAGGTAGCCTCACAGGTGAGAAAGTCTTGAACTTAGATTCTAGCAAGTGGCGTAAAAGCTCCTTTTTCTTCGGTGTGGTGTCCTTGAGGCCCTTCACTTTGACACACAGTTGAACCAATTGATCCACGAAATCAATTTCTTTCTTCAATAATGCCCCATTGGAGTTATTCTTCATGTAATAGGACAAAATCTTTTCATAAATTGATCCAGGCTTCTCAGTGGCTTCAACATTCAAGTACCAGTATAGGAACGAGCCCAATCTCTCATTCAACAGTGCTCTTTCAACCAAGAATTGTGCTAATGGGGTGATTGAATTGTTCAATTCTGAAGACGTAGCTGAGTGATCATTCAAATCCACAATGGAGTAGTCAGAGTTTGAGTTTGTAGCTAACGACTCATAAGCTAAAGCTTGGACCAATTGTAACAGGTATAGTTCGAGCTCACTGTCTGACGCCTTTCGCAATCTCTCAACAGCGTACGTTCTAACAGTAACATTTGTGAAGTGCGGACCCAGTAATTCTAAAGCATCACCAATATCAATTTCAACCCATTTACGTAGTAGTCTTAGACCTTCACGACTTTCACTCTCATCACTGAAGTTGATAGATTTCAGCAATTTGTTCAGGGCTTTTTTGTTGTTGATCAAGAAATAACGGAACTTCCAAACCAAGTTCTTTTCATACTGAGACAGCTCTTGTACCGAAGAGTAATTCAAGATCTTATTCAGTTCATCTCTGATTTTGGCTGTAGGTTTGATATCTCTGTCTAATGGCCCACCTTTGTGACTTCTCTCAAGTTTTCTAAACTTCTGTTCGATTGGATCTGGTAGGTATTGTTCTGGGTCATAAATCTTCAAAGTGGAGAACTTCCCTGTGCTGATCTTTGGTGGATTTTGTTGAGAAGGTAGTTGTTCAGATGCAGTATAAGTTGGGATGTTTGGTGGTGGATCCTTCTTACCATTGAAGACAACGGGTATGTCATACTGTTCAAGATCGACAAATAGAATGAATTCACCTTCAACTTTCTTCTTCTGACTGATCTGGTCAATCTTCTTGAAAGCAAGGGAGTCCAGCCAGTCCACCGAGGGGATATCGCCATTCTCATGCTTCTTGGCCAGTTTCTCGAGTTCATCCATTGTAGAGTATGTAGTCGCCTTGTCAGTGTTGATCGCATCAGCCAGTCTAACCCTCAGTTTCTGTCTTCCTCTCTTGAGCGTGCAGTCATCCTTCGTGTTGAATATCTCGAGCTCAGTCTCCCCGAATATGGACTCAGCAGAGTTGTCATACTCCCATAGCAGGATCTTCAGCTTAGCGTTGAATGGCAGTTGAGAGACTTTGATCGGGAGCGTGAGCCATTCGTCCCATTTTCTGGAGTTTCTGAAGGAGGTGTAGGAGGTGGAGATGGGTATAGTGATGGGTTTGTTCTCCACAGTAACGACGACGGTGGCGAATAGGTCGGAATTGTGGGAGAAGTTTGACAGCTTCTTGACCTTGGAAGGGTCTATGAGTCTGGCAGAGTCCTTCAAAAGAGCCCTGTGACCCTCGAGCGACGTCACTTTCACTCTGAAGGGGAAATTGAGGTCCGTGGACACGCAGAAGGTGACACTGCGCGAGCTCATCGGTGGCAGCTTGGCGATTGTCTGTGTTTGGGGGCAGTTTTGTGCCAAAGTGCAGTTATCTTTCGTTTATTGTTAGTAGCTCTGTGGGTAGGGTGACCCCTGTAGTTTCCCGGTAGGCGCCACACAGGATTAAGATGAAGAATGGAACAAAATGGCACCAAAATTGAGCTCTTCCACCAAAACGCCGCCAATTGCACACAAAATGAACACACACAACGACTCGGGCGTCGACCTGCGGAGACCCACGCCGCGGGTGGCCACGACACAGCTGGTGATCGCCTCGGGGCTGGGCCTGGTGGCGTTCCTGTCCTTCTGCGTCCTGCGGAACACCTGGTCCAAGCTCTACGCCTCTCGCTTCACCAGAAGAAAGGGCCTCCCCGAGCTCCCTCGAAAGTCCCTGTTCAGCTGGGTGAAGGTCGTCGTGAGAATCAAGGAGTCGGACATCCTGACACACGCTGGTCTGGACGCTGTGGTGTTCCTGGGCTTCTTCAAGCTGGCCATCAAGCTGTTATCGGTCCTAGCATTGATGTCTATCGTGGTGATTTCCCCAGTGAGATACCATTACACAGGTCGTTATGATCAGGGAGACGGTGATGGTGATGACAGCTATGTGCTCAAGCTGCTGAAAAGAGCCGAGAATGGCCTCCCTGACTGGGCTTCCCCATTCCATTTCAAGATATACCTGTGGATGTATGTGGCTTTCACCTACATATTCACCATTCTGACACTGCAGATGCTGCTGAACCAGACTAAACACGTTGTGAAGATAAGGCAAGCGTACTTGGGTAACCAGAATTCAGTCACTGATAGAACAATTAGACTGTCAGGTATTCCACCAGAACTAAGGGAAGAAGAGAAATTGACCAGACACATTGAAAGTTTGAATATTGGTAAAGTCTCATCTGTGACCATCTGCAGAGAATGGAGGTATTTGAATAAACTATTCAAGAGGAGAAAGCAAGTCTTGTACACATTAGAGGACTACTGGGCTGAATACTTGGGCCCATTGGCATTCAGCCAGAGGAAACAGAACCTACCCGTCAGATCCAGAGTCAGAGAGTCGTTTCAACTGACGAGAAGTCCCATTCAGGAACCATACACTGATAGCCCTGAAGAGGTATTAGATGACGATGAAATTGAACCACTTGATGACACAGAAGATTCATTGATGCAAGATGATGACTTTAGAAGTTTACATGAATACTCCAGAACTCAGGGCACCGTCAGCCTAGATGCTCAACCATATGAACATATCAGACCAAAGTTCAAGACAGGATTATTTGGTCTCTATGGTAGAGAAGTTGATGCTATTGACTACTACACGAACCAATTGGAAGTCATTGACCAAGAGATCGAGAGAGCTAGAACTAAACACTACCCAGCTACTCCAACGGCATTCATCACCATGGACTCTGTTGCCAGTGCACAGATGTTAGCACAAGCTGTGTTAGATCCAAAAGTCCACCATTTGATCACAAGATTAGCTCCAGCTCCACATGACATCATTTGGGATAACATTGTCTTGTCACGTAAAGAAAGATTGATGAAGCTATACTCCGTGACTGTTATCATTGGTATTCTATCTGTCTCATTGATTGTTCCAGTCGGTTATTTGGCTACATTGCTAAATCCAAAGACTATCAAGAAGTTCTGGCCTGCATTAGGAGACTTCTTAGATAAAAATGAATGGGCTAGAAACACAGTGTCGGGTCTATTACCAACTTATTTATTCACTATTTTGAATTTTGCCATCCCGTTTTTATATGTCTGGCTATCTTCCAAACAAGGTTTCATTTCACATGGCGAAGAAGAATTGTCTGCTGTTTCAAAGAACTTCTTCTATATCTTTGTCAATTTGTTCTTGGTTTTCACCACTGCTGGTACTGCTTCTAATTACTGGGGGTTCCTAAGTGATACCACAAAGCTGGCTTATCAATTAGCACAATCTTTGAATGAATTGTCTTTGTTCTATGTTGATTTGATAATCCTACAAGGTATCGGTATGTTCCCATTCAAGTTGCTGTTATTTGGCAGTATTCTAAGATTCCCATTCTTCAAAGTCGGTTGCAAGACACCAAGGGATTACAGAGAGTTATACAAACCACCAGTTTTCAACTTTGGTCTTCATTTGCCTCAACCAATCTTGATCTTGATCATCACGATCATCTACAGTGTCTTTTCATCCAAGATTCTGGTCTCAGGTTTGGCCTATTTCATTATTGGTTACTACGTTTACAAATATCAATTGATGTACTCTGTTGTTCATCCACCTCACTCTACAGGGAAAGTTTGGCCTTTGGTCTTTAGAAGAATCATTGTTGGGCTGTTATTATTCCAGTTGACGATGACGGGTACCCTAGCTGCTTATCAAGATGGGTATATTCTTGCTATGACACTAATCCCATTACCAATGATCACCATGTGTGTCCTATGGAACTTTCAGAAACATTACCTACCATTATCATTCTTCATTGCCCTAAGAGCCATTGAAGGCGATGAGGCCCTGGCAAGTGATCCTGAATCCACTGTTGGTGATGGCGCTTTCACTACTATCCCAAGTACTGGTCCTTCGCATACAAGAAGCAAATCACAAACGCTAGACGAGACTAGAGAACAAGGGCAAAACTATGCCTATCCTTATTTAATTCAACCACTGGATGGTCCTTGGATTTCCCTGGAAGGCGATGAAGTTGTTGTGGTCAATGGTGAGGGAACAGTGAGAAAGAGAGTCAATCTACTGGAATGGGAGTAGATCAAGTACGTATATTGCGAATTAATTATATGAGAACGGCCTTGTAATTGCTTCTACCTGAATAGAGTATGATGTCCCCTAATACCCGTGTAGTAGAAGGCTGGAAACTGTAATAAAAATGATTCAGACGCCATTAATGTTGGAATTACAAAGCTGGTATGCATGAGACCATACAAAATTCAGCTCACTTGTTGTTATGCCTTTACGGCGACCGTTGTATCCAGTTACAGGCGATTGTAATCGAGATATAGCTGAACCGGTGAAACGGAGACCGGCTCTAATTCCGCACTAGTGAGAGGCGTACAGGTGGAATTACATGATCATGGTATAAACTAGTATATAGGGCCATAGATGCGCAGATTCTTTGGATTTTGTCAACACGATATATCAGCTATTTTTCAATTAGAAGCTCGTCTCTATCCTTTTAATTATAATCAATTTGGGAGTACATCAGAAGAATGTGCCCTTATACAGACAATTGGTTCCTTATAACTTCAGCCGCAATAATAATGTTGATCCTTTCACTCATCATCAAGCCTGTGTGCGTGGATACAATTACATGTTATCAAGCTATTATAACAGGTGCTGTGGTCACGTTTGTTTTGGTGCTCAAGGATTATCATAACCTGCTAGTTGGAAGCTGTGAATCAACTTACGCTGACGCTATAGGTCTCACAGTTGATACGAGCCCTCATGAAAATCTGCGTGCTTGCGTCTATGGTGAAATTGCGTATCTATCTGCACTGTTTGTGGGTGGGATGGCATCGGCATATGGCATACAAAAAGGGTGGTTCTATGGATCAGAACGGCTTTCAAGGAGGCAGTCATGAATATCACTGCCGCTTGGAACTCTTTTCATTCTCAATGTAGAGCATGAACTTTGTAAACCATTCTGACGCGCTTGAGGAGCTGCTTTTGAGGTCATCTAACATGAAAGCCAAGTGATTTAGTAGTGGTGTAGAGTCTTTATCTGTGTTGATGATGGAGTACACTTCTAATTTGGGAACCCCCTTTATTTCATCAAATGAGTTTATCTTGACCGTCAAAGAGGTTTCATAGTCACTAAGAATTCCTAGACTAGTTCCGCTCCAGAGCATTTGGTTGATGAGTTTACTAAGAGACCTTTTCATATTCTGCAGTGTCTCTTTACCGTCTTTGAGTGTTTCAATTAAGGATTTATGAATACCAGAATCTTTGCAATCCCTCTTCTTGCACTTTTGTAGAAGGCAGGATTCAACGCTTTCAGGTGAAAACATAGATTTCCATTCTTGTGCAGTGAGTATATTGGCCTTTTCAAGGAGAACGTCTGTGAATAAGGGACAATTGAAATAGTTTGAATGAAGGGCCTGATGGAAACCACTGCAAATTCCACTTTCGGGGTGTTCCAGTTTGATCAAAACAAGTGGTTGGTAGTCCAGCGGTCTGAAACTTTGCATTGAATTAACATTAGGTTTGCATACTTCGATATTTTCAGCGACAGAACCTCTAAAACTGTAAGTCACTGCGATATCAATGACGAAATCTAACAGATAGACAGGGAGTGACACAGATTCTCTTCTCTTGACCCTAAATGCTGAAAAGAGCTTCTCGATCAAACATTCATCAGAAGCTTGATGTCTTTGTCCCATTCTCCCTTCAGCTCCCTCACCGGAAATACCCAATTTGAGAAGAAATGATCTTATGTTTTGTTTCATTCTTTCAGTATCGGCTTTGTAGTTCTTCTTGATGACCCTCCCAATTGGACGATAGATGTTCGATTCAAAGAGCCTCTGTATATCAGCTTTGTTAACAGCCTCTTCTTGCTCGCTTTCACTGTTGTCATCATTCAAGGCTGGACAAAGGAAACGGTGGACAAGCCTGGTACTTCAATCTCGCCGCTTTCTAAGTTCTTCTCAACAAAGGCGCCATGGAAGTCAGTTTCAGATGAAGCAAAGAAAGAGTTGTAAATTGTGGAAGAATTGAAAAGCTGCTTTTGAAGAGCAATTGCTCTTCTATCATCAAATGTGTGTGAAACATCTCCAATTTTGACCTTCCTAGTGACATTTGCAGTGACAGCAGCGGCAGCGATGCCTTTCTCCTGGGAAAACTGCTCACCAGTATCAATAGTTTGTGACTTTGAGTACATGATGCCTTCCAGAAAAGCAACTTCAGCACCGTTTCATATTTTCTGAAGAATCTCATCCGTACTCATCTTCGGGTCCACTCTCCTATTGTAGTTGTCATATTGAAACCTAAACTGCGAGTCAAGAGTCCTCTGTTTCTCCTTTGCTCTTTTTAAGTTGAACTTCATCTTCATGGGCCTAAAACGCTGCTCTACAGGGAATCGTTAGTTCTCAGGTAGTTGTAAAGAGTTGTGCCAGGAATCTTAAAGCACTCTCCCCAGGGCAGTGCTAGGGGCCACACAAGGATACCCTAATAGGCAATAACATAAGTACATCAAGAAATCTGTCATATTTTAAAGGCAAAAATGAACAATTTTGCACAAAGACTAAAACTACATCAAACAAGAAACTCCAGCGGCTAACTCATTACCACGTTGTTCACGCTCTAACACACAGCGGCTAACTCAGATCCCACAGATTTCCCTATTCCACCCATTTTTGTGCTTGTGCTCTGTCCGTTAGCGCTATTGGTGTCATTGTCAAGTTTACTCGTTAGTTGTTAAAGAGGTGGCGATGTCAGAATCAACAAAGATAGAGGAGTTGAAGGACTTCAGCCAGATCAAGGGCACCACGAGCCCCAAAGAAGACCACAACGACTACTCCCAGAGCAGTACTGCCGCTGCGATGCGCCATTTTGAGAGAGATCTCAAAGAGATCACACAGACTGGGGACATGATTGAGCAGATGATCAGACAGAACAGCTCTATTGCCCCCTCAAACACGCCAATACAGTCACCAACACAACAGAAGCTGCCAAAGACTGCTGAGAAGGTAGTGCTACCTGAGCCACGGATGATGGATTATGACAGGACAACACCAAAGAAGATGAACATCTCTATGAGTGAGCTATTCATCAAATCACAGCCAAGCAGAGTCGAAGACTTGAAGTTCCATGAGTTGTTTGATTCTTACACACCTACCAAGAAACCATCCAATTCCCAAGAAAACTCCAATTACACGTACCAGGCCGCTTCAAACGCCACTTCAAACGCCACTTCAAGTGCTCACAACCTGCACAACACATCTTATTTGACTTCAATGGAAGATATTTCTGTTTTTGGTATCCTAGACAACAGTTTTGAAACAAAGACGTATCAGACACCAACCAAGGCAAACAGAGACCCACAGAACCAGTACCTCACTTTAGATGAAGGTTTCAATAGTGCAAAGAAGTTGAAAGGCACTGACAACCATCCACATGGAGGTTCATCGAATGATATTCTCCCTCATAACTTGCTACTTCCACAGTTCCCGAGCTCTCCAATCTCCAAACTAACCTGTCAGTTCCCAGATCCTAAACCTTTAGAAGAGATGTTTGAGTTGGAGGGTCTCGCTTCAAGAGAGTCTACACCAGAACCAAATTTCAGCACCACTTCGAACTCTGTTAATTTGGCATTATCACTTGAACAGAATCTAGCTTCGAATAAAAGGAAGCTGAAAGAGTTACAAGAAAGTGCATCCAAGAGACCAAAACCTTTAGAACCAAGATCTGACGATAACATTTCACCATTTTTGAAGACCTTGAAAGCTGAACAGAATAGTTCACCATCTCAAATCTCACATCTCAAAGAACTTCACTCTACACCACCACTAACTCTGGATGTATCACAGCCAGTGACACCAAGACAAAGTAATCTGAGATTTGTCTCCAACAGAAGCGGAGGTTCATCATCACTAGAGGAAGAAGCTAACCTGTCTCTATCGAGAACAAAGGCTATGAGTGATGTTCTAAGGGCACAAAGACGTGCATTAAGAAACATCTCCAAGAGACAATCTTATGAGATCAGTCCACAGAAAGCTATTCAAGGTGTTTCTTCTCCCTTATCCGAATGGGTTGGATCTTCACCTTCAAAATCCTCACCAGTGCCACCACCTCCAAAGAAGAAGATTGTGACATTACCATCATTGACAGCTGAAGGTATGGTAAAGAGAACATCGGCCAATACTTCCAAAGGTATACCAAGATCTAAGAATGGTTGCTGGACTTGTCGTATTAGAAAGAAAAAATGCACAGAGAACAAACCATGGTGTGATGAATGTGAGAGACTAGGGTTACATTGTGACGGGTATGCACTGGAGAAGCCTGACTTCTTCGAAGACCAAACACTAAAGAGAAAGAAACTAGACTTGATCAAAGCACATACAATGAAGCTAAAGAAAGAACAGCTGCAACTGAGAATGGAAGCTAATAAATCGAAAAATCATGAACAGGCCGAGAATAACACAGCAAAGCCAAAGAAGATGTTCAAAAAGAAGAAAGCTAAAGCCATTGAGCACACGGAAGCTGATCCACTAAAAGAGCTTGATTAATAGAGATATACTATATATAGACTGCTACAAGGGGATATTGCCAATTGCTAATATTTATTAATGACAAATGAACGAGTTCGCATCACTGATACTGATAGTAGTTTGGTTTCTGACCGTTACCATTAGGGTGTGGAGAGGCAAACTGTTGCTGCTGTTGTGATGGTGGCTGTTGGTACTGAGAGTACTGTTGGTATTGGTTGTATTGTTGTTGTGGGAAAGGTGATCCGTATAGGTTTTGATACTGTGAATAGATGGCTTGTGTATGTGGTTGTTGGGTTTGGAATTGAGGTGGTTGGCTTGGAGATGGTGAATGGACTTGTTGTTGCTGTTGTTGCTGGAATTGTGGGTACCTTGGCATGGAGTAGTAACCTTGATAACCGAATGGGCCATTCTGTGGGGAGAAGGGACTCATGTTGACAGATGGTTGCGGATGACCGTTCCAAGTAGTACCAGCAGGTAGTTGGTCCGGTGTTGATTTGAAATTGTCATCGACTAATGAGTCAACCATACTTTCCAACGTTGGATCTTTGGCAGTGGCTGTCAATTTAGCTTCAAGATCCTCAGCGTTGATTGCTCCAGGTGGGTTGGCAGTGGTGTTGGATGTAGTGTTGGAGATGGCCAAGTTTTGTAAGCCTTTGTGATAAGTCTCTTGTGAGATCTGGACAACATCAGAATCAGAATCTGAGTCAGAATCGGAGGCGGAGGAGATGGATGCAGCATCTGTGCTTGAATCATCTTGTTTTGGTTCTGGTTTGCGTTTTGGCTGTTGTTTGTTCTTTCTTCTATTTCTGTTTCTATTCTTGTTCTTTGTCTTTTTAGGAGTTGGTTTTGGCTTTTCTTCCACTTTAGGAGCGGCAACGACCTCTTTCTTCTTCTTCACAATCGGTTTAGCATTGTCCAAATTGAAAGCACCAGCCTCTTTATCAAACACGATCCCGACATTGTTAGTTTCGATAATCTTCTTGATGATGGTACCGACACTCAACAATCTCAAATTCTTCTCTTCATCAACATCATGGCTTTTCAGCATTCCAATTAACCTCACTGGAGAATCATCACTCTTAAAGATCTTTGAATCGTTGAAATCATAAAGCAATCTGTCCAGTGGGGTGTATTCTTTGATCCCGATATCCTCAGGGAAGTACTGATCTCTCTCGGGACGTGATTCAAAGGTCCCATCAGGCTTCTCCTTATAGATCAAATTGGCAATCAATGCAGAATTTTTCAAGAATTCAAAGTTTCTCTTGGAGAATTGTAAACCCAATTTATCAACTTTCAGCCAGGAATATAGGATTCTTAGGAATGATAACAACTTTAGTGATTTAGACTTGTCCTTCTCCCATAGCTCAATGATTGAAGTTTGTAATACAATGACATATCTATATGTGAATTTCAACAATTGAGTTAATTGGACAGAGACAATAGTGGTGGCATTGGTGTTCTTCATCTTGATAGCACCAACCAACAGAAGGATCAACTTTTCAAACAAGAATGTATCATCCCCTTGTTCAGCAACGGACTTCACAACTTTGAACAGATCCTTCTCGACACTGTCGACTTTGATACCATTGATCAAGACACCATCGGCTCTACTCCAGCGAGCAGGGAATGAGTAGTAGCCATACAACGACAGGAAATGACAGGAGATGTAGCTGTAGTAGTCCTTAGGCTTTGGTGCGGCTTCAAGCCTGGCTCTATTCAGTTTGTCAATGATCTGGGCAGGTGAATTCATAACAACGTTGAAATTCGAAGAACCAAGTTTTGAAGGGATTCTTGACAGCGAAGAGCGCAGGAATTCATACACGGCAGCAAGTTTCTCATCTTGGGAATTGAAGATCATACCTATCAAGTTTCTAGCTTCACCAAAGGCAGGTAGTAACAGTTCAGCATTATGGATATAGATCAATGCACGATTGTAGTTCTTTTGGGACTGTGGAGGTAAGTAATGGGAAAGTGAGGCAGTATAACGAGCTGTGGAACCAATTAGTAGCATACAGCGATGTACCAGATACACTAGCTTCACAATGGTAGTATTGTCTTTCTTATCAATGATCTTAGCGTTAGGAAGTTCATGAACCTCCAAGAATGCATAGAAATAAGCAGGGATGATGAATTGGAGTTTATTCTGGGATAAGATCTCCTTCAGCAAGCCATAATAGAAATCGTCAGCCAGTTGAGCAACTTTTGAGAACTTGGCATTCATCTTCCTTATCTCAACGACCTTCTTTCGTTTATGCACAAGTTCTTCTTCCCTTAGGGCTTCATGCTGTGATTGGTAGTATTTGAAAACAGGGTGGTAGAACTCATTCCATATCTGATCCAGAAGTTCTTCAGCAGTGGGCGTGTCTTCTTTGGTTTCCTGTGCAGGCTTGATATCTTCCTCGGTGGTGATTTGCTTCTTGAGGACAGATCCATTAATGTCCCTCAGGATCAACTCCAAGAACTTTGGCTTGACAAAGTTCAAGATCCCACAGATCAAGGTCTCGTCAGGGGTGTAGCAGCTAAATGCTTCATTGAGCTGTTTCTTGGACTCGAAGATGGAGGCCAGAGTCGTTGAGCTCATGGCCAAAGTGGATCAACTGAGGTGGTTAGTGATAGGGTGTTGGGATCGGTTGTTGGTATTAATTGTGAGAAAACCCAGGAAATTCTCCGTTTGAAAGGATAAAAGGACAGAGCTGTGATGGGTGAAGGACAGGGAGAAACAATCTTATCAGCAAACGAACACTTCCATAGCCAATAATTGCTGTTGAAGCCAAAGGGAACTTTTTTCTGTTCAATCGTGGACTTTTTTTTTTGTTCGACCACTCACCCGTTACAAAATGGCAGAAGCTTTAAGACAGACAAATGAAGGCTTTGGAGCCAAGGATGGAAATAATGTGACAGCATTTGGCATGTGGATACTGATTCACAAGCGTCTGAAGTATCTAACTACCAAACTACGCAAGACTCTAGGCTATCATGATGTGATTAGGTAAACTAGATGATTATACTTGAAGTGACCACCATCATAGATCTCCAGATTGTGATCCAGCAGCATTGGCGTTTCTACTTCTATCAATCAAGCACTCTGAAATCTTTAATATCACCTGTAAGTGTCAAGAAAGACTCTTTATCTTCCATGAGATCTTCAAAAGACTTTTCATAGGCACAGAAGGCCAGTATCATGGCACGTATCTTATCTTTCTTCATGATTCGGTAGGGCCCATAAAGATGTATCCTCAGCGCACCATCCTTATTGACACTTGATTCAAATTGGATAAAGAGAATGTTTGCCCCATCTATCAATATTCCTTTACGACATAGCGACCTTATCATCTTTTGGAATAATTTGTTCCGTACTTTCCCAAACTGAGTCGTGTGGTCAAAGTCAAATTGCCTTGAGTTCTCATTGGAACTCACAACTTTCCGTTTACTATCCAGATAAGCGCTTGGATTATTGGATATGCTTTTGAGAGCTGTCACCACCTCTTCTGTGAATATACATCTCTTAACCTCGAATATGACATCGAATAACAGAGCTGTTGGTTTGTCCTCAAGCTCTAACAAGATGTTTCCATCATAATCCCTCTTGAAAAGAGACAGGGAAGATGCGAAATTGGCTGTTTCCCACACACCCATTGTACTAAGAGGCTCTTGATCTGTAACATGAGCCAAAATGGTACCTTGAATTTGATCAGTTGCCACATTATCAATTTGAGAGACCAATTGATTTATAGCACGAGTACCTTCCTCACTGCTAAAGGGACCATTCTTATTTGCATTGTTGAATGAAACTTGCACAAGTGGCTCCACAAAATCTCTGATGATACTGTTTTCCAAGAGGATCTCCAGTTCTTCGTCAGACTTAATAGCACGATACCGCGAGCGTTTCAAGCCACCATCAATAACACAGTTTCTGTAACGGGCCTCGGGGCTTCTCAGGCGATGTATTTGGGAAGCTGATGTAATGTCAGAAACATGAAGCTTGGACATCGGGTAACTTTTGAAGAATTCGTTTTCATCTTGTGATACAATTGGTTCCGGGTGAGATGATATCTCATGGAGTGTTGTAAGAAAGACCCTATTTCCCCAGTTTGTACCATCATCTTCAAAGACATATTCCCTGTCTTCAATGTGAACTGAGCCCTGTGTATACTTGGGGGATCCTAATGCCTTAACAGTGTGACGTTTGCCGGTCATGTTAACCTTTGTGGCGGCAAGCTTGAGCGCCAGAGCATTGACCACAAGGTTATCAGTTGTGTGTCTTTTTAGAATGTGGTCATCCACATGGCCCTCAGCATCAGGAATGATTGATGTCTGAGAGTTCAAATTTCTGATGGCTTCCAATAGCGAGGGCATGGTCCTAGGCCTTTGCAGCTGGTTCTAAAAGTCGTTTGCGGACATACGTAATGAGTAAAATCACGAAGTTTCCGCCAGGGCTGCAAACCAAGTTTTAGCGCGCCTAAAAAAACACGATCTTCAAAATTTGGCGTCAAAACAGACAACAACGCCACTTTGGCCAGGAAGCAGGATGAAAGTGCTGTGTGTGGCGGAGAAGAACTCGATCGGGAAGGCGGTGTCGTCGATTCTGGGCGGCGGGCGTGTGCGGACGCGGGACTCGGGCTACAAGTACGTGAAGAACTACGAGTTCTCCTTCGACTTCCCAGAGCTGGGCCTGTGCGATGTGGTGATGACCAGTGTCGCAGGCCACCTGAAGGGCATCGACTTCCACGAGAACTACGGCTGGAACAAGTGCGCGCCAGGGAGGCTCTTCGAGGCGCCCATCAGGGACACCTTCGACGACAACCAGAAGAAAGTGGCAAAGAACATCAGTGATCTCAGCCGCGGTTGTGACAAGTTGATGATCTGGACAGACTGTGACAGGGAGGGCGAATACATCGGCTACGAGATCCTCCAGGTCGCTGCTAAAACGAACCCTAGAATGACGCTGGACTCCACCTGGAGAGCGCAGTTCTCCCACTTGGAAAAGAGCCATATCTACAGAGCTGCTAAGAACCCTATCAAACTAGACAAGAACGCCATTGACGCTGTGAGGACAAGAATGGAGCTGGATCTACGCACAGGCGCTGCCTTCACAAGATTCCTATGTGCAGTGTTCAGAAGATACCAGGAGAAGAAGATCTTGGACATCGTGTCCTATGGGGCATGTCAATTCCCAACGTTGGGGTTTGTCGTTGATAGATACAAGAGATACATGAATTTCAAGCCTGAAGAGTTCTGGTTTCTTGATGTCAGCATAAAGAAGAGTGCACAGGACAAGCCATTGAAACTCTCATGGAAGAGAAACAGACTGTTTGATCGTCTTGCTACTGTGGTCATTTACAAAGAGTGTATGAAGTCTGACAAGGCCAAGATCACCAATATCAAGTCTGCTCCTACAACCAAGTACAAACCATACCCGCTAACCACTGTCCAACTCCAGAAATCGTGCTCACTCTACTTCAAAATGAGTGCTAAGGAATCACTTGCATCCGCTGAAAGATTATACCAGGCCGGGTTCATTTCATATCCAAGAACAGAAACAGACATCTTCCCACACAGAATGGACTTGAAAGAACTAATACAGAAACAAACACAAGACGGTAATTGGGGTGAATATGCTAAAGGACTACTAGAGAACAACAAGTATGCCCAACCTCGTGCAGGTAAACATGACGATAAGGCCCATCCTCCAATTCATCCAGTGTTATACACCAATGGGACACAGATCCAAAAGGCCAACGATAAGAAAGTTTATGAGTTCATTGTCCGCCATTTCTTGGCTTGTTGCTCTCAGGATGCTAAGGGTCAGACTAATTCTGTTGAACTGACTTGGGGTACTGAACAGTTCACTACTTCTGGGTTGACTGTGCTAGAGAGAAATTTTCTACAGGTCTATCCATACCAGAAATGGGAATCATCCAAAGAGTTACCAGAATTCAGAATGAATGAAGAACTCAAACTTCATAGTGCCGAGATCAAGAGTGGTAAGACTTCACCACCTACTCTAATGACCGAAACGGAATTGATTGCCTTAATGGATGCCAATGGGATCGGTACAGATGCCACTATCGCTGAACACATTGAAAAGATCCTTACAAGGGAATACATCAAGAAGGAAAACAAGGCCAAAAAGCAAATCTTGGTGCCTACGATCCTCGGTATGTCACTAGTTGATGGTTTTGATGAACTAAAATTGAAAAACTCCCTAACGAAGCCCTTCCTTCGTAAGAACATGGAGGATGAATTGAAGATGATCTGCGAGGGTCAAAAGACGAAGGACAAAGTCGCTGAGGAGATGATCTTCCTATACAGGGATTCATACGTTGCTTCACAGAGACAACAGAATCTCATATTAGAATCATATCAAAATTATAGAAGACGCATGAACGAGGAGGTTTACTGAATGAGTTAATGAACGACTAATATTTATATTCATGACACATGTATGCAAGATTCTTTCGCACGTCACTAGCAGTAGGCTAGAGGAGGCGGTATTTCTGGGATCTTGCCCAATTGGAACGCCATGGCTTCGAATTCTTTCTTAAGGGCATCGGATAAATCATCTTTGGAGATACGAGGTGGTTCGTTGGCACTTTGGGAGAAACTTGGTTTGAATTCACCACCATTGGCATTACCAAACCCGTTGAAGTTACCTGATCCAAACCCATTAGTTGTAGTAGAGCCAAATGGCGATGCCGTGTTGGCCTGGCCGAATGGGGAGGCATTAGTAGCAGGTTGGCCGAATGGAGAAGACGTTGAAATGGCAGGTTGACCAAATGGAGAAGGATTCGTCGTTGTAGAGGCTTGGCCGAATGGTGAAGTTGAAGCTCCCGTAGACGTCTGACCGAAAGGAGAGGCATTGTTATTCTGTGTAGTTGAGCCGAATGGTGATTTCTTATTCGTAGCCTGTGAGCCAAATGGCGATGTTGTAGATGTGGTTGTAGCAGCGGCACCGAATGGTGATGCCTTATTAGTTGAAGCCTGGCCAAATGGAGATGCCGTGGTGGTAGTGGATGATTGACCAAATGGTGATGTTGTATTCGTAGCAGCCTGCCCGAAAGGTGATGTTGTACTGGTTGCTGGCTTTTGACCAAACCCAGAAGAACCAAATGCAGAAGTTGATGAAGTGGTAGCATTAGAGCCAAACCCAGAGGAACCGAATGGTGATGTTGAGTTAGTTGTCGTAGTGGCTGAGCCCAATGAACTGGCACCGAATGGCGATGCCTTATTGGCACCCATAGAAGCAGAGCCAAATCCTGAAGAGCCGAATGCAGAACCACTGTTCGCCGTCGTAGAAGATGAACCGAACCCACTAGAGCCAAATGCAGATGTTTTATTAGCGGCAGAACCAAACCCAGATGAACCAAAGGCAGAAGTGGTGCCTGATGTAGAAGCTGCACCAAATGGCGAAGTTGAGGCGCCGCCACTGGTACCAGTAGAGCCAAACCCGGACGAACCAAAGGCAGAACCAGTCTTTTGAGCACCAAAGGCACCGCCTGTTGTTGAAGAGGCTCCTAGTGGTGACGTACCAAACCCACTTGAGCCAAATGCAGATGTGCCAGCTGACTTTGCAGCACCTAACGATTGACCGCCAAAGGCACCACCAGTGGAAGAAGACCCGAAACTTGAACTACCAAAGGCACCGCCTGTCGATTGCGAGCCGAATGGATTCGAAGTCTGTGATCCAAATGGATTAGTAGTTTGTGAGCCAAAGGCACCACCACCGGTGGAGTTACCAAAGGGCGATGAGTTTGTCGGCTGTGGATTCCCAGTCAAGTTCAATGGTTCAGGAATGAAAGGCTTAGCAGAGGCATTAGGATCCTGATACTTGTTTTTGGTGATCAACTGGGAATATCTGGCGGCCTTTTGGACATTTTGCTTCACGTAGTCAACACAGTTATCCATGTCCTGTTTCCTCAGCGCCAGTTGTCTCTCGTACTCTGGTATCGTGTTGTTGTCTCTGGCCTGGTAGAAGTCCCATCTGGACTCCTCCAGGGAGTAGTCTCTGCCCTCTATCAGGTTCACAGCACCTGGGAAACCAAGACCAAATGAGGACGTCACTGGGTTGATCTCTATGCCTCTGTAATCGTTGCATTCGGAGGCGACCTCTGTTTCCTTAGCTTCAAGGGTGGCATTTGACCAGAAGCGCTGTATCTCAGCCTGGAGCGAGTTGCTGGAGCCGCCGCTGCTGCTGTTGTTGTTGTTATTGTTGTTGTTCTCGTAGACATGCTGGAACGGGCAGTTTCGCCCGTTACGACAGTTCCCTGGGAAGCTGTTAGTGGATTTTCCAGTGGCTGTGACGGTAATCACTCACCTTGCTGAAAGAATTTGCACACTTTTCTGCCGGACATTGCCTCTTTTGGGTGGCGCTGGCTCTTTCTAATGGTGGATGTTTATAGTTAAACTGTTCACTATATGTTTTTGGCACTTTTTTTTGTATGGGAGTGTGGTCCGAACCAAGAAATTTTATACGTACTACATAACTTTTAAACTACATGTGTATTTCTAGAATGATCAAGTAGTGGGGGTTATCCCTCAGTGTTCCTGACTATCCCAGTCACTAGAGTACTCATCGTAATTCGGGCGAGTGACCTCTTTCTCCAAGGACTCTGGAACTGTTCCGATATTTTCAACAACTTCAGCGTCAGCCGAATAGAAGGTGTACTTCAGTAGTTCCAACACTGGGAGATCACCAGCAGTCAGTGTCTTCAAATATTTGGAATCAATATGATGAATAGTAGAACCTGATTCAGCGTCAATTTCCAGATCAGTGACACCTTCAGTGACTAGCTTTGTCAAGTTACCAAGACCTTTCAAGGAAAGCTTCATTTTTGCATCAGCTGAACGTAGTTCGACATAGATCGAAACGTTCTTCACAGCAGGAAATTTAGGCAAAGGAAGAGTCTCATCTTCGGTCATAGCTGCGACTTCAAGGTTTAATGACTCCAGCTCTGGTAAGTCCCAACCCAACGAATCCAAGTTCAGCTTATGAAAATCGAAGTAAACTCCAAAAATTTCCAAGTGTTTTAGTTTTGGTAATTCCAATCCCTTAAACGCATCAGCAAGATCGTTGATTTGAAGTTTCAAAGTAGAGATATTTGGATATTTGACCGCTAAAGAATCGAAGTCTTGCATGTTTTGTGTCAACTGAGTAAGTAATAGTTCTTCAAGATTGGAGGCCCTCAGGTAAGGAATAGTATCAATTTGAGCTTCACAGGAAAATGCCAATGACTTGATATTTGAATGGTCATCAGTGATAGAATCAAGGAATGGAATATCTGAGGGTCTTACTCTAGCAGTGACTTTTGGAAACTTGCTGACAAACTTGGTGTGTTGTAACACTTTAGTCACGCCAGATAATGACAAGATGTCAGCATTCACCAACCAGTCATCCAAACCTTTTATCTTAAAATTAACATGGTCCATTGAAGTGAGACTCAAATGTCTCAAGGTCTTAGCAATTGGAAAGCTTAAAACCTGAAAATCGCAATCAGCAGAAATGCTCAACGAGTCCAAATTCTCAGCTTGAATGTTATCCAAGTAAGGCATGATATTACCAGAACCATCATTTCTCACGGAGATACCCAAGTAAGTGGCTTTGGGGATTTCAAGGTTACTCACACAAGAAGCACCTGCAAGCAGACAACGGTCTAAATTAGGGAATGAAAGATCTTTGAATTTCAAGATGATCGATTCAGGAACAGCTTCTCCTCTACCATCGATGAAGAAGGTTTCCAAAGCACCAAACACTTGTTGATCTTGAGAGGTGATGAAGTCAAGGGTTTCCTGGTCAATATTATTAGTTGTTATGGATTTCAAACCAAGTGGCAGCTTCCCTTTCACTTTTGTCTTGTTCAAAGATAAACCACCAACTGGAACGTATTTCAACTTTTCCAGATCAAACTCACCACCACCTAGCATTAGCTCCAGGGGCATTTCAAGTTTTGAGCCAACAAGCAATAGGCTATCAGATGACAAGATCTTGAATAATGGCGAATCTTCGTAAACATGGTGGGAAGATCTAAGATTGAGAACAAACCCCTTCATCTTTTGCAACTTTGCTTCCTCTTCCTCACTAATAGTTGAGAAATCAATCTCAAAAAGATATTTCTTCAAGCTGGAGATAGTCACTGCACTTAGCTGGACCCTTTTGAAGGCCTTAGACCAAAGTTGTAACTCATTCTCGTGATTCGTGACAACCTCAAACGTATCGTACAGCACCGGTGAAACATCCGTTGATTGAAGAAGTGGCAGCAGAGTATCCACGTCTACCTGGCCAATGACATTAGCGACAACCTCTGGTGGAAGAACCCCCATTTCGACAGCACATCCCGGTGACTTTGAAGGGACTACTAATTCTTTGACCAATTATTATTTGGCGAGTCGAATTTGAATTCGGCCGAGAAAAATCATAGCCAGGAAAACCCAGCTACTCAAAACACTTTAATTGCCACTTCAAAAGACGCAATACCACTATGATCTGTGTCGAATGCGGCGAGTCAGTGGAGTCACTATACACACAGTACAAGAACGGGTACATCAAGCTCACGGACTGCCCCAGCTGCCACAAAACTGCAGACAAATACATCGAGTTTGACAATGTGCTCTTATTCATTGACATCCTTCTTTTGAAGCCACAAGCCTACAAACACCTGGTTTTCAACCTTGCCAGTGACCAAGGGGGCAAGAAGACGTTGTTGAAGTACAACGTGCGGAGGATCAGGGTCATTTCGGTGCTTTTTGAGATCTATCTAACCTGGGCTTACAAGGAGAAGACTATGGATGGTTCACCGATGTTGACGCCCTACTTGATCTACAGTGCCATTATGGAGAAGTCTGTGCTTTCTCAATACTTCTACTTTGCAGTGAAGGCGCTGGTGGACGATGTGATCACGCATTCGGTGGTGCATGTCTTCTTTTTGAACTTGTTGAATTGGAGACCCAAGAGTTGGTCGTCGAAACCGTTGTCAAACACAGAATACGAATATTTAAAGAACTCATTAAGTCTGACGGTGATCTTATCAGCTGGTGCAAAGTTATTTCCTATCTTGATGTTGATTTGGCCCTATGACAACACCAATATCACGAGTATCATTCGTGCCATCTCCACCATTAACTTGATCGAATCATTGAGAATCATCACTGGGAAATCAATGACTTTGAGTGCGGTCGTGTTCCTGGTCATTGAATTGCTGAAGCTCGTGTTAACAAAGTCGGTGTTGATCTTCTTGCTGGCCAAGGGAGATTTGATCACTATGCAAAAGTTTTCGATAAGTGAATATCAGGCTATTTGGGGGAAAGTGAAGGAGATACAGGGGTATGTGATAGGTAATAACTAATGAATGAATGACCAGCCTTGCATTTTGAGAACACGATCCGTAGGAACTACGTCACTTTCAAACCAAAAACGATTAATTTATACAATAACGAGCAAAAAGAACTGAAGAAACACATAAACCAGTAAAAAACATTAGAAGTACCATTAAAGCAAAGAACAAAGAGTTAATCAAGTCCCAACACGACGGATCACACGCTTGACACCTTCACCATTGACAACGATCTTGTTCTCATTCACAAGGATGTTCAACACCTCTGTCATTTCCAAGTTTTCAACATGGATTTGAGAAGTTTCATTGAAAGTCTTTAGGAAAGTCGGGTATGAGATCTGTTGTTGAACGTTCTCTTCAATAAAGGCCATCACGTTCTTCACTAGATCTTCCTTCTGTCTTCTTTCAGCTGAGGATTGACCAGTTTGGACCAAATCCAAGTCGATCTTACCAGTGATTGGATCAGTGGCATAGTCTTTGATAGCTGATTTGATCAATCTCACAGCTTCTTGAACATCTGAAAGTTCAACAGTCTCTGATAATCTCATCTTGGCATGTGCTTCTGACAATCTGATCATACTCTCCAATTGTCTAGTGGTGGCAGTGATACGACGTTCTGAACCTCTAGCATCATCGCCCAATTTTCTCATCTCGACGTAGGCCTTGACCAACTCGTCTTTAGCATCTGGACCAATCTTTGGATGGACATTCTGCTTGGCATAACTGATGTAGAGTGTCAAGAACTCAACAGGCAGGACCTCGGTGGCAGCAGCGTTGTCTGGTCTATCCTCCAAGTACATGTTAGTGATGTGTCTAGCCAAGTATCTATCAGTACGATCATCGACTTTGTCCAGGATCAAGTAAACCAAATCGAATCTTGATAACAATGGAGGTGGCAAGTCAATGTTCTTGGTAACTGGCAAGTTTGGATCGTACCTGGAGTTGATTGGATTGGCAGAAGCCAGGATGGAAGTTCTAGCGTTCAAAGTAGTAATGATACCGGCCTTAGCAATAGAAATGGTCTGCTGTTCCATGGCTTCATGCAGCACCGATCTAGTGACATCACTCATCTTGTCAAATTCATCAATACAACAAACACCACCATCAGATAACACCAGAGCACCAGATTCCAACACCAATTGCTTCGTGTCAATGTCTCTTGTGATGTATGCGGTCAAACCAACAGCTGAGGAACCTTTACCGGAGGTGTAGATACCTCTTGGAGCAATCTTGTGAACGTATTGTAAGATCTGAGACTTGGAAGTGGATGGATCACCACATAGTAGGATGTTGATGTCACCTCTGTATTTCCCACCTTTGGTGAAAGTTTTGGAAGTGCCACCGAATAGTTGTAGAAGGATACCTTTCTTCACGTCATCCAATTCATAGATACTTGGAGCCAATGATCTTGCTAACAAATCGTACAGATCGTCTCTTTCAGATGTAGCTTTGATCTTCAAGACATCTTCCTCAGTGATCTTTCTTGTTTCTTCAACGTCTTGTTTTCTCAACACTTCACTTTCAGCATTCATCGAAGTATCAATGTTCAGTCTCTTCTTATCGGTCTTCTTGATGTGGACAACATCCAGGAATGTCTTGAACAAGTTCTTTAGGGATCTTTGTCTGGCATTGACTCTGACAGGGGTGGATCTGAAGATACCGGTGGCTTCAACTCTGTCACCAGGTCTGACACTATCAACCAATTCATCATAGACACACAGTGACACCGAATGTGGAGTTTGACCATCTGGAACCATGTCTGGGGTTTCTTGGACCTTGATGACTTGCTTATCGGCGAAGGAACATCTGTTGTGGATGATAATCATGGAATTTGGTCTTGCACAAGCTGGTCTTGGACACACTGTTGGTTCTTGGATGACACCTCTATCAATCTCAACAGTAGTAGTGTGTTCACAGACATTACACTTGAAGAAGGCAATCTTCATGTCTGGAATGATAGCACTGGATCTCAAGACAATACCTTTGATGCTAACCAATCTGTCAATATCGTCTGGATTCAACTCTCTCATGTCCTTCTGGGTAGCAACGTTGTAAACTCTGACTTTATAAATGCTCCCTTCGATTTCACTGATCTCAAAGTCCAGCTCGTTATCAATGACCAAAGAGACCATAGAGTCCTTGATCGTTTGATCCATGATTGGGATGACTTCTTGTGGGTAGTCTTGCAATTGGTAATACAACTTTCTTGTAGGGCCAAATGATAACAGGTTTCTAGCATCCAAGTTCAAATTGGTCAACCCCAAGTTTCTCATCTCGTTCAGCTGATTCACGTAGTAAAGATCTTCATCGACTAATGGGTCAGCGATCTCTTGGTCAAGGTCCTTTCTGTACTTCATCTTGAATGACATCAGGAAGTTTCTGAAACTGTTGGAACACTCTTGGATACTGACATTGGTACCCCAAATGACTCTGACAGCCTCATCAGCATTGTCTTCACCCAATGTGGAGGAGATACCCAAGTTGGAAGTAGGCTGACGACTGCTGTCTGTTGGACGACGGCCTTCGTTTTCAGGGACAAGTCTTCTTCTGTTTGGTGATGACACATCAGAACCGTGGATGTCACCTCTCAAATGACGCAGATTTTCAGCACGACGTCTGGCGTTGATATCAGATCTCAGTTCTGAACCCAGGTCAGATCTCTGTTGCGAACTACCGACTCTGTTTCTTCTGTCTGAGTTCAACTGGGATGAGGAATAGTGTAGTGGAGAGCTGACATTATCACCGTAGCCACGATTGGTTTCCGAAGGCAGCCTGGAGTTAGCTTGTGATGATGGGAAGAACAAAGGGGAGGAGACCTCATGGTTTGGAGCAGGAGCAGAGCCAGTCTGGGCAGTGGCGTTGTAGCTGGTGTTGGCATCACGGACAGAATCCGAAGATGGAGGGAAGAACAGGGGAGATGAAGGGACCCTCTGTGTCTGCAGTGAGTCCTGCTGGGTCAGGGAGTCTTCCTGTGTGTCCCTGTTGGTGTCTTGTGGTGGCGAACTCATCGTGGACACTTGTTTTGGAGCAATAAGCTGGCTTTTTTGGTGGTGGAAGAGTACTGATAAAGAGTTGACTGAATTTTTCACTGGAAATTTGTAGTTTCGCGTCTTGACGCGTCTAATTTATTCCCGATTAGGAAGGTGGGCGAGACACCTTCACCAAAAATTCTGTAAATAAGGGTAAACTCCGGAGATGTACAGGAAACCCTGAAGTTAGAACTGTAGTTGGTTCTCCAGCAAAGCGACCATATAAATCTAGAGATACACTGGGAAACTACAAGAAGTAATTTATTGTAATCATGTATTCGTTATTATTTCCTCCCTTTTGATCACTCGATCAGTTTGTTCAGAAGTTCAGTGTTGACCTGCCATTTACGCTCTGTAGACTTTGGCCCTACTCTCTTGGCCAGATTCTTCAGTGTATTCTCAATGGTTAACTTGGTGTAATTCGGTAACTGTTTCTTCAGAATTTCGACCATTGTTGGGATAGTATAGTCACTTTCATTGACCTCTTTGGCAAATTTCTCAAGATCAGCCTTGTCGGTGATCAAGGACTTTGGTTTCTTTGCCTTTGGAGACTCTTCACTTTCAACGGCGTGTTTGGATGGTGATTGGCTCACTGGAATGGACCAGTAGTTCTCGAGTGGGTTGATAGGGAATGATATGTTGGCCTTCAGTATCTCAATCTTGTAATGTGTCTCATTCTCACCTTTCCAACTGATCTTAGGTATCAATGGACCTGATATTCTTGTCTGTGAGTCTGGGCTTTGTTGATCTTGTTCTAGGAAATCATCAATATCGTCATCCTCTTCTTCTTCTTCGTCTTCATCCTCGTTTTCGGAAATGTCTTCACCTTCACCTTCTTCATTCTCATCGCCTTCATCGTCCCAATCAATGAAACATTCTTCATCTTCTTGAAATGGATTGGTAGCCAGGGATTTAGGCACCGGTTTGGTGTATGACCCATTCCAAGATTTGACATTCTCGTAGAACTTGATGAACTTGATCCTTAGAGGAGCATTCTCTAGACTGTTCTCATAAATGTACTTGGCATCTTTTTGTAAAGGTTCAATGATTGGTTGCGGTTGGTTTTGAAACCACGATTTCAAGTCCGATGTGCCTGATTTCAAACCAGCGTCAAATTCGGAAATGGAGGTCTTTAATTGTTCGCCTTCTGGCCTGTTGAAAGTATGTAGTTCGGCATTGTCTCTTAGGTAGAAATCGTGGAAAGTCTTTTCATAGAAGGATATATCAGCCTTATCGATCTTAGCAGCAGTGACAGTGACACTCTTGACAATGGCCTTAGGTTTAAAGAAATTAGAAATCTGTAACTTTTCTTGTTTCTTCTTCTGAGCTTCTTCTGCCTTCTTCTTTTCCAATTCTTTCTGTTCCCTTTCCTTCTCCTTAGCAAGTTTCTCTTTCAACCTTTGTTGTTCCTTTTCTTCCTTCTCTTTCAGCCTTTGAGCCTCGCGTTCTTCCTTTTCCCTTTTCTGTTGTTCCAATTTGGCCTCACGTTCTTTCTTCTGCTGTTCAAGTTTGGCCTCTCTTTCTTTCTTGAGTCTTTCCTTCTCTTCTTCTTTCTTCTTCTTTTCCAGCTCCTTCTGTAGTCTCTTCTCCTCTTTCAACTTTCTCTCCTCTTCCTTCTTACGTTCTTTCTCAAGTCTTTCCTCCTCTTTCTTGCGTTCTCTTTCCAATCTCTCTTGTTCCTTCTGTAGTTGCTTTGGAGTCTTCTTCTTCGCAGATTCAGTCAGATTCATGTCTTTAGTCTTCAATGGCGTGGTTATTGATTTCAGATCCCCTTCCTGTGGTTCAGAGACCTGTGTAACATTCCCAACATCCTCCATCTCTTCATCCTCATCAGAACTGACATCAATGACATTGACCTTCGTTTCGTCGATTTCAACCCTCTTCTGGCTCAGCTCAGCAATGATATCGGCCATAGTGTTCCCGAGACTCCGTAGACTTCAAAACAAATTAGCTGGATCAGTGGGCTTAACCTGTCTTTACTCAAGTTTGTTGGCTTTTTGTATGAAAAGAAGTTGACGCGTTAGAAAAAATTACGCGAAAATTTACACGCGTCATTTCATGTGGCGCGTACCGAGAAATTTACTACTAGTACTGTAGAAGATAACATCGTTTTAAACATCAATTCAAAGACTATGGACGGCACCAACAGGCTGAAGACTCACTTTCAACTTGTATACTGGCTTTAATGTCGTTATTTTCAAAGATCTTCTGGACTCTTTTCTTAATGATCGTAGAGTTTTCACCATCATAGTGTTGGATGTGGATGAATCCCACCAGACTTGTCTTTGTGCCTTCACAGTGTTCTTCATCGTGATCATCGTGTTCTTTGTGGGAATGGGTATGACTGTCATCATGCGAATGTGAGTGTGATTGCTTCTCTGGCTCTGAATGGCTGTGTTCGTGGGAATGGCTCGAATGATCATGATCCAAGGAATGGGAATGACCATGATCCGAATGGGATGATTGTGCCATTGCTGGACTATTCCAGAATCGCGGGGTAGTATAACCAACGACACCTGGTGTAGTGGCGATCTGTGATAGGATATCTCTCATGGAATCGTCTTTTTTGTCATCCAAGCTCAACAATAGATTGGAAGCTGATGATTTGATCAATGGCAATGCAGACACAAAGATCATGATGGCAATGAATAAAGAGGCCAATGGATCAAAGATATTGGATTTGAAGAATGAAGTTAGGAGAGTGGACACAACAACACCGGCTGAACCTAAAGTATCTGCCAAAATGTGTAGGAATATACCCTTCATGTTATCATTACTCGAGTCATCATGGGAATGAGAGTGTGAATGTGAATGACCATGACTATGACCGTGACCACCATGGTTGAAGGCAAAGATCCCGACAATGTTCACGACAAACCCCAGCGTTGACACAACTAGTAGTTCACCAGTCTTCTCTAGACTCACAGGATTGATGATTCTCTCAATGGCTTCAATGACAATACCGGCAACGATCCCGATCAGTAGAACACCATTGGCAAACCCAGCAAGGGTTTCAATCTTTGTCAAACCAAATGGGAATGATTCTGAAGGTGGTTTCTTGGCCAAGATACCGGCAACTAAACCTAGTGCTAATGATGTACAGTCCAAAGCCATGTGTAATGAATCAGATAGCAAACCCAATGATTTAGATCTGAAGGAATATAGGAACTGGACAAACATGAATGACGTGTTTAGTAACAAGAAGGAAAAAATGGCCCTTGTGTCCTCGTGTTGGAACAGTTGATGGATGATCGTAGGTTCCGCCTTCACAATAGATGATTTCACAGGTTGGAATAAAGTGTAGTCAACTTCGATAAAGGCAGTCACCAGGATTAATGCAATTTCACCAATGGTACCGATGATGTTTTGGGTATATTTAGCATTCAGTGATAGGATCTCCAAAAGGATAGAGATCACACCAAGAACAGTGACAGAACCCCTTTGGAACTCGAGAGGGGTATCCAATTTCGTAACGTTTAACACAATGGCACAGCCAATTGTAACAAACACCATACTGGTCTCTAAACGATCATAACCATAAGTCAAAACAACACCACTCAGCACCACTGAGATGAAAGCAGATATCAAGTCTGTTTTTAAATGGATTTGATCCAGATCCCTCAATGTATCCTTGATGTAAAATACAGTGACGTATGCAACTAGTATCAAATACAACTTAGCATCATCCAAACTCCCAGGGACAAGCACCAATGAATCGGCATAATACAGCGCCACAATGTCAAACACCAAGGACGCCACAAAGTATGGTACATTGACATTCGTCACCAGCAACATGGAAAGCACCACGGTCCTCACAGATCCCAGGATCCAATTACTGGCAAACAACCCAAACAGTGCCACCAGGACCCTGTTTTTCTCCCATTGCGTGCCCGACACCACCTTGGACGCCTTGTTCATGTATGTGTATATGACTGTGATGGCAGATGCGAGAAACAAGGGGATGAAGAGCAGCGTGAAGGGCAATGTCTGTGCATATGAAGTGTTCTGTGTCTTGTCAAAGATGAAATTGGCCGCTAGAAGACACGTTGGGAACGCCAGCAGAAGCGGCACCTTCTGGATGTCGATGTAGCTCGTCAGCAGTGGCGCAGACATGTTCTCCCAGTGTGGCAATTGAGGATTGCAAGAGGTGATTCGGAGGGTCTTTACCGGATCCAAATCAGGTACTTTGAGAGAACCTTTGAGGTTGGTTTTTCTCTTGTTGACGTTTCGGGAAATTTTACAGAACGAGTTCGCGGAGAATCGGATTTTTGGTTTTCGCGTATCGGGATTCCGCGAAAGTGGTTTATTGGCGGAAAATGTGTCCTGTACCGAATCTCTTATACTCGTGCAGGACTTGTGCAGCGTCTTTGCAGGAGCTCAGGGACAACAGCTCGTAACAAACTGTGGTGGGCCAATCGGTGGCCAATCGGTGGCAAATCAGCTTATCAGTGACCAGGTTTGTCCGGGAACTGGGCCTGCAAAGATGAAATTAAAAGCCCAAAAGATATAAGAACATATACCCAGCAGTTCGAACTAATCACCGGTGTTAATTTCTATTTAACAGGGACCTAGGACCTAATTCAAAGCAGCGAGGCGGCGAGGCAGCTGTATAATGGAGTGTTTGAACGATCGTCGGTCGATGCGTCCGCTTCCACGATTCCCCTCTGTGACTGCTGACGACCGTGTTCTTCTATAATTAGATGTTTGCTACGATGAGGTGCTAAACGTGTCATATAATTCATTAAAAAAGCTTGTTCATCCAGAGATATCAAGATCTAACTTGACTTATTAGCATATCTGCTCTTGAAATCGGTGATGATGCCCAGTTCTTCTCTGATCTCATCAGCGTTTCTCTCCATCATTCTCTCCCAGTAAACACCGACCAAAGGTCTTGTATGTAGACCGTTTAGGAAAGTATCCATCATGAACACCTTTTGCTTTCTCTTCTCTGATAATTTCACATAAGCTGAACAGGCGACACCGGTCATTGGCAACTGTGTGTTCCCGAATTCAAAGGCCTTGACCACTAGTTCACCTGCCAAATCGGTCTTTTGCTTTGTCAAGATATGATTAATGTCATGGATCTGTCTGTATCTTAGAAACACGTATGCTAGTTCTTCATCGGCAATGAACCTCACTGGGGCTCTCTCATCACCTGTCATTGTGAAGGCCCAATACTGGTAACCCAGCGATTCTTTTGGTAGAGTCTTCAAGTATTCTGGATCCAAAGTCTTATTGTTCATCAAAGGTCTGTCTTTCAGCACATCTCTCCCGTCTTGGGTTTCCAACATTCTGTTTCTCAGGTTCTTCAGGATGAAGTCGAAGGCAGTGGCCTCACCAAAGTTGTTCACGTTGAAGCCAATCTCCGGATGACGGAAGGACTGGGCACCACTGATGGCAGCCAAGATGAATCTTTCCGTGGCAGAGATGTCAATTCTACCATCTGGGAAGCGTCTCACAGGGGTATAAGTTGGTCTGTAAGATTCCAAATCAAAGATGGAGGACAAAGACGAGGTGTTCTTGTTGTTGGAGATGTTTTCAAACTCGTTGGCCTGTTGGATGTGCTTGAAGTAGTTGGAACCAGTCAAAGCGGCGATGGCAGGGAGGATGAAGCCTCGTTTCTGTGTCAATTGCAGCGTGTGGCGTGTTCTGAGCATGGTGGTGGGCTCTATCGGTTGGAACTGGGCTCTTAAGAACACACACTGCCTGTGCCTCAAAGCTCTCTCTGCCCTTTTATACTTTTCTGGTGTGGTTTTCCAAAATTTCTTCTTCGAAAATCTCGGATCATCGCTCAAGTCGAGTCAACGCCCGAGATCTGGTGCGGATTTGGGGTGAAAGTGGCGTTAAATTGGTAGAAAATCTCAATTAAAAATAGCTAAGTGTCTCTGGAATATATCAATAGATATAACCATACAACTTCCACTAAAAACTATCTACAAACACGTCTTCCATCCACCAAAACCCACCAAAAACGTTACACTTTTGACTCTTTCCAGCATATGCACAGTACTGTAGCCGATTCGTGAATCCTGCGCAACAGAGGCCCATCACAAGTGCCCACAAGCACGCTAAAGCCGGCGAGTGTGTCTCCTACAGACATCACAGGACACCAGCGTGGTATCTGGTGCTGCAAGGACACTGTTCAGCACTTTTGTTCAAGACTTTCCTGTGTTTCTGTACCTCATCAAGCACTTCGCCTATATTCCCTTTGTCCCAATGGGGATTGAGATTAATGGGCCGCATGAGCCTGATCGACAAGGTGTTTTGAAGAAAACGGTAGATAAGCTGTTTTGAGGGGGAATGGTACAGTTCGTAGTTTCGTGGCTTCTTGTGGCAGAACCCTTATCACTAACTCCATCACATCATACATGTCCGATGTTGCAGTTTACATTATCTACAGTATGTCTGCCCCTGTTCTCACGTCATTGGTCCCTGATGAGAGTGTGTACCTGTGGTACCTGAGTACCTATCCCGATGACGTAGTGATACGATGGATCATTAGACTACTGGTCTGAGTGTTTTATAAGGTGGTCATAATTAGGCTCCATTATCAATCTATATCAAAGCCAGCTCCAAGTTCCCACTCAACTTCCCAACCAGATTCTCCAGGCCTTTCAGCTTTGCACTGATGCTCAACAGGTTTGGATCCTGGCAGTTGATGAGCACTTTCTCCTCTTCAATGACCACAATGTCATTAAACGTGACACCTCTAGTGAAGTAATCATGGTGTGTGAATTTGTTCAGCCCAAACACCTGTGTTAAAGACCTATGCTGTTGTTCGTGGTCGATGATATCGTTGTACTTGATCTTTTTTGACTTCATGTCTTCACGCAGCTTGTCAATGTAACTCTTCCCGTTTTTGACTTCACTCCATGGATGTTCAGTGATCTTATGTAGGGACTTGAACTCCATTGAGATCTCTCCATTTAGTAAGAACATATCCACCGAGAGTCTTTCTTTGTAATAGTCAGCCCTGTTAACATCCGTGTTGTCATTCGTGATGTGGAAGTAGTCGGACAGCGCCAGCTTGCTCTTTGGGAACAGGTATTCCTCCATAGGCTTATTCAACAGTGTATTACACTTCTTCAACTCCTGCACAACTTTGGTCAAATGTTCGGAAAACTCCACTGGGTCAGTATACTCAGCCAGCAAGTGTACCTGTGTGATGGTATCGTTGATCGAGGTGAGTATCTCTCTCAATTGAACGATCTCAAACGGTTTGCTCAGTGTCAAATGGAGTCTCTTCTTAGTGACGCTCCTCACTTGGATGTATAGGTCCATCTGGACAAACTCGAGGGAGTTTCTGGTGATTGTGCCTTTGATCTGTTCGGTACGTGCCGAGGAAATGGGTAGTTTGATGTCATCCATCGATGTGATGATATCGAGGCATTTCACCAGTGTCTCTTTGATTTGTGGGATTTGGTCCGTTTTGATCACGTCGAGGAGCCATTGTTGCTCGTTCTGCTGTGTTTGGAGCTCGGTCTGGGCGATGGTAGTGTCGTCCAGGCGTGGAAAGATCTCCGTGGTCATTTTTTGGGTGGAATTTGATGGTGGTTTGGTTGTGTGTTCTCTATAATGTGTCTCAAATTTTCGGTTTTCCTTTTTGTAGGGGAGAACAGACAAGCTCATTAAACAAAGCACTTGATACATTGTACAAAGTTACAAAACTAAATGAACGCTACATAAACAAGCAAGCCATAAAGACAGTCATCATATAGAACATATTAAACAACCCATGTACGCAAAAATCCACCCCCATTCAACGGTTCACCATACTTAGCCTACTCTTTCTATTCTGTAGATTCACACTGGAGATCTTATACTTCAAACGGTCTTTCTTCAACTTCAGCTCCTTCAACTTCTCCAGCTCTTCCTGGGTGCCCTCCACTTCTTCATCCTTCGCATCGTTCTTGAAACCACTGATCCTCACTTCGTTCAACTTGATCTTTGAGACGTAGTTCGAGTTCTTTCTCTCCAGCTTATTCACCTTTTGCTTGATTGTATCGAGCAGCTTCATGATCTTGGGCTCGATCTCAAAGATCAGGTTGTTCTTAGCAATTGTCAGGTCATACTCCGGTATCAGTGTGAAGATCTTGTTCTGGTCCAGGATCAGTTTCAACCGGCTGAAATCATCGGTGAGCGTGTCCAGGGAGTCGAGACTGTTCTGTAATAGCGAGTTCGACGTGGAGAGCGACGTGATGCACCCGTTCAGCGTGTTTATGTTGGCAAAGGACATGGCTTCTGATGGCTGTAGCCTCTTTGGAAAACCACTGAAATGGCTGTTGAAGCGTGTATGCCTTTTCGTGTAAACAAACAAAGCTGTGAAAACATCCGGACACCACACGTATAAACACTACATCTGATTAAAAAGTCCGTCATTAGTTCATTAAATCGTCCTTCTGATCTCTATCAAATAGTCGTCATTATCGTCGTCAGTTTCGTTAATCGTTATTTCTTCTTTTCTTTGTCTATGAAGGACCAGATCAGCGTCGATACCTGATCGAAGTGCTAAGTCTGTACCTCTGAACATCACCTGGGAAACAGACAGAATATCAATCTCTTCATCAGAGGACACGACGGTATGAGTCACTGGCAGGGGAGAGCCCTCTTCAGTGGTGTTAGAAACCACGGAAGCGTCATCAATCTCTTCGATATCGGGGATTTCCACCACTTCGATCGTCTCTGGAGTTGGTGATCTCGTCTCTAACGGTGTGTATCCAGTGTCTGTTTCTTCAGGAACATTAAGAGGTTCTGGCTTGAGTTCCCTCATGAACTGCGATAGTGTAATCGGCTCTTCGACTTCATACGTGGTATCGTGCCTCTCATATCGATCCTTGTGCGTCCTGTCAGACCTGTCATATAACCCATTCCAATCATCACTGTTCAGATCTGGCGTCTCCTCATCGTCTTCGCTAATACCAGGCTCATAGCTGATTGACCTCAGTCTGTATTTCAAGGTATTCCATTCATTCGGAGTGTACACTTGATCTCTCACCACTTCTTTCTTCTTCTTGATGGGAGCCTGTCGAAGCTTATGAGGTTTCCCACTGAGTTTCTGCACCATTTGATCCGTGACCGACAATTTCTTCGGCTGTTTCTTTCTCTTAGCGGGCATCTTGGCGACCCTAGACCGCTTCACGTTGGGCACAGTGTTACTTTCTTGTGATTTATGGGAAAACTCATGAAACAACGAAGACTTCTTCAACTGTTGTTGCTCGGCCTCCAGATCGTCCAGCCGGCTCTGGATTTGCGTGGAGAGGAAGATGTCCTCGTCCAAAGGTTCGTGTGTGTCCTCCATAGTGTTTTTCGCATGCCATTCACCGTGGTTTAAGGTCCTTTAACTGCCTTGATTCACACTGTGTTTTTGCTATTGTTTGAAGCTTCAAATTGGGCTCCATACAAAACTCCCGGTAGGCGCCACACACATTTCCCAGTCTCTGCAAACAAAACCAAAAAAACACCGCACAAATCGAAAACAAGTGCATTCTTAGCTGGAAACCACCGCTGTATTTGCCACTGGAGTGTGCCCACGTTGTCACTGAGCTAGAGATCAGAACACACATAACCCTTCCACAGCAAAAAATCCCGGATTCCACGCTGTTTTTGCTGCGCTTTCCATCCTCAAACGAGATCCACAGATATCTCTGACTTATTCCATCAAGACATCACTTCTCTCCACACAAGCGCTGCTGATTGACACTCCAAACACACATACACCACACACCACCATGGCGTTGCGAACAGAGAACACCAGCAACGGCTTCCACGTCGAGTTCAACGAGCAGAGACGCGGCTCCACAACGAGCACAGGAAGCATGGACACGCTCGAGATACCCGTCAAACTGGACAACGCCACCAGTCCGAAGCCCAAGGGCAGGGCAAGATCCAATTCCAAGGTCTACAACTCCAACGGGAACAAACTGTGGGCCGCACAACCCTCTGTGAAACCTTCCCTCCCACCGTCATTACCAATATCACTATCACCTTCATCTTCTAACTCCAATTCTCCATCACAACAGAAATCCCAATCACCAGCTCCACTTGTCAACAACACGAGTATTCTTAACGCTGCCAAGACCGACAAATTACCTGAAAGAAGCGAATCCAGATCCTCATCCAGTCGAAAGACCGTCCCTAGAGAAAGCTTCATCTATGTGCTAATTCTGACGTCATTGAACGAGACATTTGATAGAAAGACACTCAAGATCCCAACCTACCCAGAAGTCTTGAAATTGGGGAGACCTAACAGCTCTCAGAGGGCACCAAGTGTATTCAATGGTTATTTTGACTCTAGAGTCATTTCAAGAGAACATGCCGAAGTTTACGTGAAAGATGGGAAATTGTTCATCAATGATTTGAATTCTGCTAATGGTACTTTTGTCAACAATAACAAGATCCTGAAGGAGGAAGAGATTAACATTGGTGATGCTATTGACTTGGGTATCGATATTGCCAGTGAGAACAAACACCAACACCAACATCAACAGCATAGAAAGATCAGTTGCAATATAGAGAACTTTTTAACGTTATCAGTTGATGGTACCACGGACACTACAAAAGTATTAGCTGATTTGAACAAGAGAACTTCGATTGATAAGAACGGGTCTGTTGCTGAACTAACACCATTCGATGCAGGCATGTTTGGTGATGTTTCTAATGATTTGGAAGATTTGAGTCTTGGGATGAATCATGACTTCCTAACGGGGATCTTTGTGAATAACAACATCAACACGAGTTCGAATTTGGTGCAACCTATAAAACTGCTAATGAACCAATTACACCAGGAGAAACTGAACAATTTGAAATTACAATCTGTGGAGAAATTCTTGGAGAATTACAAATCTCAATTAGGCCGTGATGTTGACCTGTCCAAGTTGAGAAAGACCAAAAAGGAACTAGATGAGTACAAGAACAAGACAAAGACACTTACGGAAGAGTTGAAAAACATGAGATCCATAATAACACAACATGAGAAGATGCTGACAAAGGCTGATGAATACATCCAATCAAGAGATGAGAAATTGGAAGAAGTGGAAAGGGAGTTAGAATCTGAAAAGGCTATTAATAACAAAAATGGTTCAAAGATTCTTGAATTGGAAGCTGCAACGAAGCAGAAAGATGTGTTCATAAGTAACTTACAAGAACAACAGTTCGAAACAATGACCACACTGGAAGATGAAGTCAAAGTGCTAAAAGATGAAATTGAAAACAAGGATTCTAAACTCAAAGAATTAGAAACTTTCAGAGAAAAGGCCATCCAATCTCAATCATCCAATGAAGTCTTACTTGAAATCTATAGAACTGGGTTCATCATCACTGGTGTTCTGGCTGTCGGGTTGATACTACTAAAGTTGTTTTAGATTTACATTTCACTACGCTCTTATGATCATGAAGTTATGTACAGTTTGTTTATGTTTAATTATAAATTAATCTATATCCAAGTCTTCTAGATCCACGACTTCGATTTGTTCAATGCTCAAAGTTCTCGCTATCGATCTCACCAGTTCAGTGGCAACATCATTGACTTCAACTTGCTTACCTGCTTGTTTGGAGATGGTAGTCTGAGTCTTACCAGGCAATCCACAGAACACATGACCCGTAGTCTCGATCTTTGGGATTTCATTGCACACATTCATCGAAATACCATGGGAAGTGACCGATCTAGACACCGAAAGACCGATACTGGAGATCTTTGTCGTTTCATCAATCCAAACACCGGTATTACTAGTCTTCTTCCCCTCCACATCAAATTTCTTCAGAGTATCAATGATAGAGTCCTCCAATTTGGAAACAAAGCATTTGATAGTCAACCCGTTAAAATCCTGAAGGTCAAAGATCGGGTATGCCACCAGTTGGCCCGGATTGTGGAAAGTGATCTCACCACCTCTGTTAGTCTGCACGAATTCATAGTCTAGTGATTTCAGCTTTTGGATCTCCTCTGATGTGAGTCTACCTTTTTCTCTTTTCCCTGCTGTGAAGACAGGCTTGAACTGGAACGTTAGGATCGTTGGGGATGGTTTCATCTGAAGGATAGACTCTAGTAATTGTGTCTCATAGTCATTGGTTGTCTGGTTCTTCGCAAGGAGCTCTTTCTTCTTTCTGTCAATCTTCGTAGCCATTTTCTTAAACTCGATGGAGGCCTTGCTGAACTTCTCTTGTATCTGTTGACCCTTGGAGTAGTCTAACGGCACTGTGAAACGTAAATGACGTAAGACTTTGGCTGATGGGACTTTTGGTTGGAACTTTTTGCATTCTGTGGATGCGGTTGTGTCATGGAACAGTGGTGTGAATGAGCTGAAACCTCGCAGAGAGGTTCTTTGAAGGATATTTGATCTGTATGACAGCATACTGGCTATGATAATACTATTGAATTCTGCTGTTGATCCCACTTTTAAGATCGAAAACGCATCAGAAGACCGGCCTCGCTATAATTTTCAACAGATTTTCATTTTGCAGAACGATTTCGCGGATGTGTGCTCTTAACGATTTTCCTCATGAAAAAGTTTCCCGATGAGCTTTCGAAAAAAGTTTTTATATGTCAAAAGCCTTACAAAAGCTACTAATCACCAGAAAGCCAACCACAGAATCAAAAGATGTCACTGGGAGAACTGTACACGCTGACAAAGCTCCCTAGAGTGTCGAACGTGGGTGAGAGAAGCAAAATCACCAGGAACTCCGGCCCAGATGAGCTGCATATTGGTATCTCTGGTGCTTCTATCTCCAACTATGTCTTGAAACCAAGTCCTAAACTGGTCTGGTCCCATTCCATCCCGCCAAACACCACCGTGACTGCCCTTGAGAATGTCGAGAACCAATACATTGCTGGTCTTTTCAATAAATCCAAGAAAGAATACACTGTTCAGATCATTGAGAAACTAGAGAACGATTCCAAATTAGTGAAGGAGATCTCATTGTCTTCAAGAGTGCTGGATATCAACGCTCTGCTTGATGGTTCGTTCATTGTTGTCACTCAGGATTCTGTTGTCTCATTTGACTCGAGCTATGAAAAGAAATGGGAGTTGAACAACCTGTACACAGCTGTGTTTTCAGAATTTATCGAGAACAATGTCATCCTAACTGTTGAGTTTAACAACAAGAAGAACATCCTAAATTTCAAGTTGACTTCCCCAAATGGCCAAGAGATCAATTCCAAAATCATTGAATCTACTGATAATTTAAAGAACTTACAATTCACTTATGCTGATGGTATCCTATATCAATACTTCAACAACAACCTGAAACTATACAAGATCCCTCATTTCCAAGATTTCAAGACATTATCACTCTCCACTTTCAACATCAACGAATCCAAATCCAAATTTACATTTGCCTCACCTGCCAAAGACAGACTATTAATCACCCAAGAACATGACATTTACCTAATCAACACCAACTTCAACATTGTTCTATCACATATTTCATCTCCAAAATCTAAAGTCGAGCTTTCATTCTTGGAACATCCAGTGAACAGTTCATACCGTGCTACAAGACAACTGTTTGGTGTTGTGCTGCGTGATACTGATCTTTGTGGGTTCAGTTATTCTCTGGATTCAAACACTTTAAGAGACTCCATAGGTAAGAAGTTCAACCCAAACGCAACCATTGGCGACAAATTCAAAGCTGTCCCATCCATCTTTGAAATAAGCGACGAGGAATTTGGTATCTCCAAGTTGCTAAAATCTAAGAACTTTGATGATGATTTCCTAGAGTTCTTACAAGTTGAGAATGATTACTACACGGAAAAAGACCGCGTTGTGGACTTCAAATTCATCAACAAAATTGTTCAGCACATCTTTTCACAAGATCAATTACCAGAAAGATCCCTAACCTACCTATTGACACATCCATTATTCCCAACTGTTGACGGTTTACTATCGAAATTGAGATCCAAACCAAGATTACTAAGACAAGCCGTTGTTACCGCCAATGTCAGCATCAAGGAACTTTTGAACGAATTGAACACCACAGATAATGATGAAATCTTCAAGGATGTCATTGCTAGACTGTTGGAATTCCCAAAGGATAAGTTAATCTTCAAAGATCTAGACAACTTCAAGATCGTGGAGAGAATTATCAACTTGAACTATGGCTATGAACTGATCTCATTGTTGATCGATGCTAGTGGGTTGTTCACCTGGAATGATGAATTGATTGAAAAACTACAAGAGACTTTGAACGGGAAGATTGAAGCTCTAAACACTGCTTCAAAGACATTGGCCGTCATCGAACAAGTTGAAATGAAGAACGTCAAGACCGTTAAGAGAGTCCCAGTGTATTCCATCGAGAAGTTGACTATTTAGAGGTAATTTTGCATTGTATAATAAATCAAAATAATAGGCATATATAGTAATTTCAAGACGTGATTAGGGTACTACTGATGATTCCTCCATTTCGCCTTTCTGAATCTCCCTTCTGTGGACTCTGTTGTATAGTATCTGCGACTTGTGGTCTTCATCTTCTAGTGTCTGCGCTACCGTGACCTCAAAAGTATGCACGCTTTCAAGTAGGTTCTTCTTGAAGTTAACAGTTCTTTTGTTTAGCAGCGAGTCCAGCCTTTTATTCCTCAAACGTTCTCTACGGCAAGGGTCTAACCTGGAACTCCAACCTTTCTTCACCTCTTTACCACCATGCCATAAGGAAAAACGCACTCCTTGGGGAATATCGTCCTTTCGAATGATGATGATGTCCCCTTCTTTAACGTTGTTCTCTTCGAAGTCTTTGCTCATGTTCAATGCTCGATCTTGTTTGACAAAGTATTGATATTTATCACTCGAGTGGCACATATGTTTACCTGTAGCTTCGTTATCAGTGGTCATGTGCTTGATGAAGTCTCTAGGGGTCCACCATAATGGCACCGAATACGCAACTGCTTTAGCTCCACAAAGTGAAACCTCAAGGTTTACAATCTTGTACTGTTGCAAAATATTCACAACATCGCCCTCTTTATCCCTGGTGTGGTAAAAGTCGCCTGCAAGAAATGCCTCATCCGACTCACAGTACCATTCTAAATCGCAATTCACAGGTAAGAACCAATGAAGTGTACCTGGGGCAAGACCATAAGAAAGAGTGAGCAGAACCTCGTCGTATGGTGCATGGAAACTTCCGTATCGATATCTGTGAAGCTTTGTATCAAGGCCTAAAGCCTCAATAATCGATAAAAGATGCTGATCACCGGTGGTGGAGAAATCTATCACCTCTCCGTCACTGAGCTCTATTCTAAATTTGTAGGTGGCTGTTTCTAGGTCCAAACATTCTTTGGGAACGTACTTAGCAACTGGCATTTTGGAATGTAGCTTTGTCTCAATATCAAGCTCGAAAGACTGTGAGAATCAGAGAGATAGGTATCAGGACCAGTAAATTATTTACGTCCTGTTTTCCAAAATAACTCATCTGATTGGCCTTGATAGAATTTTCTGATGAGTGCAATTTCGGGTAAATAAACGTCTCGGCTGAATAAAGCTTGTGCTCATAAAGTGATCGTATGCCAGCGACTACGTTAGAAAGGCGAGTTAACAAGCGGCTGGTCAATATTATAAGTAAATGCTGCACAGTGCTCTCACTTCACCTCCTAGCTCCTGCTTAGCAGCACGATTATCATGTATCTGGGACCATATGTCTAGCTGCTCTTCAGTTAAAGGACCCACTTCAAAGGTGCGAACACTCGTAACCGGCTGACTATGAAATATCACTGATTTTTTCTTGTCCTGATATGTGGATGCCTCTGTGATATGTGCTCTCCGCTCCCCCCATGCAGTATCGACCTTTCTCCTCCAATTCCTCTTTGTAGATTTTCTGCAAAGATAAAAATATTCCTTATCTGTATGAGGGTTTGTATCCATGACAAGGACATCGCCATCATTGATTTCGTTGGCGGCTAGATTCAGGGATTTTTTCAAGGTGCAGATGGCTTCGAGTGAGTGAGTATCTCATGCTCTCGTACTTCAAACTCTTCTTACGACTTTTCTTGCAGTTTTTTAAGAACCAGGAGCCCAAATCTTTAGGCTTCCATAAGGTTGGAGCCCTGAATTCTACTGGCGTCTGACCGAATTTGATCAGCTCAATATCCACAATTCTGACCTGGCGAATCCACGTTCACCACTTCGTCAACCTCATTTGTGAACTGAAAGAGAGTATGTTTCTTGTATACCTTACTGTTTACACGGCGCAGCTCTAAATCGTAATCAATGGGTAGAAAATCGTACATAAGATCCGCCGTGTATCCGTATGTGATCCACAAAGATGGACGTAAAGAGCGAATGAAGCCGCCATAAGCGTAATCATAATGATCAGTGTCAAGACCAAATTCCTTGAAAATTGCGTAGAGGTGTTCATCCCCCGTGGTAGTGAATTCAATAGTAGCACCTGAAACCAATTCTAGTCTGAATTTGTAGGTTTTGATTTCCTCGACAGTAGCTCCATCTTTGGAGAGGTATAATTCTCTTTTCTCTTCCCGCATTGATTCAGATCTAATTATCTGTTGTAGACCAGGGTTTTCAGTCGATGTTAATACTTCTGTTGCTCCTATGAGGATCTTAAGCTATATTGTAATGATTTACGAACAAGTTTTGTTAGAAGCTGATTTGCTCAAGTCTAATACTTCGATATGGTCAGATGGCTTATTGTATACTGTAACTTTCACTGTTATAGTCTTTTCTGTTGCGGGTGAGTTAGAACCAGCACCTTTAGTTGACAGAAAACATTATAAATCCCTCTTATTCCCCTCCCTTACTAATATATAGTGAGAAATATCACTGCTATCGCACACACGCGCTGATCTATAAGCTTGTACTAGCCTCTTTCATCAACCAAATAATGATATACTTCCCTAAACTTGTTTTTAACTACGTTATCCTAAACGTAAGTATCATGGGGGTATCGAATTAATGTTATTATAGCTCCCGTAGGCGCTGTACGTTTTGATATTACAGTGACTGGAGAAGCCCTTGAGCCTTGGGATAATATATATATCGCAGCAGCATATAATATTCCTGCTTATATTATTCATATCTTTGCCACTAGCTCTTTTCTGATCGCTTTATTTTCTTCAATTTTGGCAAGTATATCTCTCTGCTCTTCAGTCATTGGATCTCTTTCAAACTGGTGGATGCTTTTAATCAGCTCATCGTCAAACCTTACAGTTTTCTTCTTTTTTGAAGAAGAGCTTTTCCCAACCGCTTGAGTCATGGAGGGACTAACCTCAGGCTCCCTCCACTTAGGATTGTTTATTTTCGTGCCTCGCCAAACCGCTAGTCGATAGTGCCAGATGGATTGACTAGAGAGGGCCAGCCTTTCACAATGTAAAACGTTATTGGAAGCTAGGCTTATTGATTGGTTCAGGGTTTTGAGTGATTGAGCCAAATATCTATCCGTTTCAGCACTTTGCCTCTTATTTCGCCTCTTCTTCTTTCCCTCAAGCTTCATCAAATCACCAGGTGTCCACCAAGAGGGAATCCAGTGCCAATGGAACATTTTGCTGACTGGATTGTATAGTTCCACTGCTATTAGTCGTTGTTGAACCAACAAATTCACCACATCGCCGTTCTCATCTCTGAAACAGTAGTACTCACACTGTTTGGATAGTGGATTTTTGGCACTGCGATGCCACTCTAAATCAGCATCTATGGGCAACAGCTCAGGTACAGTATCTGGAGTATAGCCATAACGCACGAAATTCTGATTTTTAACGTAGTCCAGCTTGTGTCTTGCGTAATAGTAACGATAATACTTAGTGTCAAGCCCTATATCTTTCAAAATCGAACGAAGATGCTCTTTGCCGGTTGTCGTGAAATTAATCAGTTTGCTACCTTCAAACTTTTCTTCGAGCTGAATTTGGAAACTGTATGTTTCAGAGCCTTCTTCATGCTCTTCAGCTTTATCACTAGGCAGCTGAGGATCTCTACCGGAAGATGTAGATTGTTGTGGATCAAGTGACGCCATGCTTATGAATTATGATCAGATAATACTAAACCAAAAAGAGCCACTTATAATCGTCCAGATGGAATAGCATGGACCCGCCTTTCATATTTATACATAGGCTACATGCCTTTTTGCATCTCACCTTTTCTGTTGTGCTTCTTATAATTCACTCATCTCGGTTAATTAAAAGATGCGGCTAAATAAGTCGGGCTTAACTAAATGACTCGAAATTTTAAGTGCGAAGTTCTACAATCTTCAATTTTCAAATAATAACGATTAAAACAATATACAGAATGATAAACTATAATCTAGCTATAATTAAAGACCAACCTCTTAATCAACTTCTTCCATTTCAGTTTCAGCAACTTCTTCAGCAGTAGCTTCTTCTGGTTTGACTTCTTCAACCTTTTCTTCATCTTCATCAATGTTTAGACCTAGGGAGATCAATCTGTTGATTCTTGAAGCGAAAGAGTTTGGTTCTTCTAGAGTGAAACCTGAAGTCAACAAAGCAGTTTCGTATAGCAATGAGGTTAGATCCTTAACGGTTCTGTCTTGAGCACCATCTTCTTCAACCTTCTTTTTCAATTCTCTGATGATTGAGGATTTTGGAGACAATTCAAAGATCTTCTTGGAAGCCATGTATGAGGACATGGAAGTGTCACGTAGAGCTTGAGCCTTCATGATTCTTTCCATGTTAGCGGACCAACCGAATTGAGCAGTTCTGATGGCAGCTGGGGCATCAACCAATTTGTGAGAGATGACAACCTTTTCAACTTGTTCACCCAAGATTTCTTTGACAGCCTTAGCTAAGTCTTCGAATTCTTTTTCTTCCTTTTCTCTGGCAGCTTTTTCTTCTTCAGTTTCTTCCAATTCGAAGTCCTTGGTGATGTCAACCAATTTCTTGTCTTCGAATTCCTTCAATTGAGAGAAGGCGTATTCATCAATTGGGTCAACCAAGAATAAGACTTCAAAGTCCTTAGCCTTCAAGATGTCTAAGAATGGAGATTTTTCAACAGCCTTCAAGGATTCACCAGTGATGAAGTAGATGTTCTTTTGGTGTTCTTTCATTCTGGTGACATAGTCAGTTAATGAAGTCAATTCATCAGTGGATTTGGTGGAGTTGTATCTCAACAATTTGGCCAAAGCGTTTCTGTTTTGAGAGTCTTCATGGACACCTAATTTGATGTTCTTACCAAAGGCAGTGTAGAATTTTTCAAATTGTTCAGAGTCTTCAGCAATTTCGTTGAAGGTTTCAATCAATTTCTTGACAATGTTCTTTCTGATGACCTTCAAGATCTTGTTTTGTTGTAGAGTTTCTCTTGACAAGTTCAATGGTAAATCTTCAGAGTCAACAACACCTTTAACGAAACCTAACCATTCTGGGATCAATTCTTCAGCTTCATCAGTGATGAAAACACGACGGACGTATAATTTGATGTTGTTCTTCTTCTTCTTGGATTCAAACAGGTCGAATGGAGCTCTGTTTGGGATGAATAAGATGGCTTTGAATTCCAATTGACCTTCAACGGAGAAGTGCTTGACAGCTAATGGGTCTTCCCAGTCGTTGGAGATGGATTTGTAGAAAGCGTTGTATTCTTCTTGGGTGACTTCAGATGGGTTTCTGGTCCACAATGGCTTGGTCTTGTTCAATTCTTCCAATTCTTCAACGGTTTCTTTGATCTTCTTGGTTTCTTTCTTTTCTTCTTCATCTTCATCAACTTCTTCTAGTTTGGCTTTCTTGTCTTCATCAGCTTTTTCTTCTTCAACTTCTGGAACTTCCTTTTCAACTTCCTTTCTAACTAGCAATTGGATTGGGTAAGAAACGAATTCAGAGTGACGTTTGATAACTTCCTTGATTCTCTTTTCTTCCAAGTATTCCAATTGATCTTCTTTCAAGAACAATCTTAGGATGGTACCACGTTTGATTCTTTCGTTGGTTTCATCTAGAGTGACAGTGAATTTACCGCCAGCGTTTGATTCCCAAACGTATTGTTCGTCATCGTTGTGCTTGGAGATAACTTGGACTTTGTCAGCAACCAAGAATAAAGAGTAGAAACCAACACCGAATTGACCAATCATTGAAACGTCAGCACCGGCAGATAAAGCTTCCATGAATTGCTTGGTACCAGATTTAGCAATGGTACCCAAGTTGTTAACCAAATCGGCCTTGGTCATACCAATACCGGAGTCTCTGATTTCTAAGACCTTGTCCTCTGGTTTTGGAGTGATTCTGATGAATAGTTCAGGTTCGGTTTCCAATTTGGTCTTGTCACTCAAGGCTTCGTATCTGATCTTGTCAAGGGCATCGGAGGCGTTGGAGATCAACTCTCTTAGGAAGATTTCCTTGTTGGAGTAGACGGTGTTGATGATCAAACTCATCAATTGAGTGATCTCAGCTTGGAATTCATAAGATTCGGACTTGGACATCTTGCAAATTGACTTTGGGAGTTGTTGAGTGAGTGGAACTGAAGGCAAAAAAAAGTGTCGAACTCGTTATTTATATACTTTTTTTTTCCGCCGACGTTTTTTTTTCTGGAAAATTCTACAGAGCAGAAATTGGTGCAGTGGACACAAAAAATGAGTGAGAAGATGGGAAATGCGGCGCTTGGAGGCGGTGGAACTTTCTAGCACAGCGGAGCAGTGTCAGTGCGGTCGCAGATTTCTGACCGCCAATCAGATCACTCCACAATAGCTCATAAACTGCTTCAAGTGCCTTTAAATCATTGTGATTACGTAACTCGTACCTCTTCTACCCCATAGTGAGGGAAGACCTGACAGCAAATTGCGTGTTCAATCACACAAGGAATCGCTCCGCCATTGTAATGCCAGTATCACTGTATGTATTCAGTGCTGAATACTGGATATTCTAATTTTGTAGATAAAACTCTACGCTCGTGTTGCTTTGTGAAGCTTTTGAAGAAATATTTTTGACATTTAACTAGGCACATGTTTCTTTTCATTTAACCGAGATCAGCATTTATTCTACCGAAAGCACCAGGGCTCATAACATACTTCACTACCATGCAATATTGGCCTATTGACAAGCACCAAGTAATCCGCATAAAGCCAATGGTTTTCGCTCAAGGCTGAAGCTAAGAGCGGAAAGTGGAAAATAAGCTCAGATACCATGAATCAGAAAGGTAGTGTGGTCCTCAACGACCACTATGTGGGCAACTACTATGCAAGTACGCAAGTAGATAGATATGCAACGCAGCGAGGAGAATGACTAATAAGCATCTTATACAATTGACACATGATATTTGTCTTATAATGAATAATCACAGTTCAAGCTTTATAACTTGATAAACTTCCACCAGGGGTCTCAGAACAATAGTTTATAAATGATGGCGAAAACACCACCAAAAACAACGAACAAAGTAGCGTTCAACTTGAATGTCTCTTCATTGATGATAGCAACCATTTTCTTGTCCAGTTGAGTTCTCTTTTCAACTTGTCTTGATAGTTCAGTGGTCTTAGGTTCAACGCCCTTTGGTAGGTGCTTGTTTGGTGTTAGTGATTCAATGAATTGCTCAATCTTACCACAGATTTCACCAATCTTTAGGTAGTTTGGATCATGTGGAGTAGATTTGTGATGGATCTTTCTGATATAATCTGAGAATATTTCAACAACACCTTCAAAAGTACGTGATTTCAAAATCAGGTAACAAGTGGTACCTTTTCTGATCTTGACATTTCTTTCAAAGACTTCTTCATTTTGGTAAACCAATTCTAAAGTGGCAATAGCCATGACTTGTGGGATAGCACAGAAATTGAAGGATGATTGGTCTTCAAGAAGACTTAAATAAGTCAATAGTTCAGGAACGTGTTCCAATGCATTGTAAACCATTTCACTAATGGCCCATCTCCCCTGGGTCTTATTCGTCAAGAATTCATTTAAGTTCTCAGCGTAGTTACCCCAAATTTCCTTTGGCCAGAAAGCTCTACCGTCAGCTTGATCTTCTTCGTAATCTCTTGTGATGTTGGTCTTCTGTAAGAATAGACCCATACTCTCCAGTAGGTTCAAGTCTTTGTATAATTTCTCATCACCAAACTTGGCCAGCACAATCAATTGCGTTAGACCATCACCGACTAGACCAGCAACGTAGTGACAGTATAAATCATAGTCAGCGACGGTTAATAGACCGTTACTGTTGAATTCTGGGTTCTGAATGTAATCGGCCATACCGTTACCCATTTGACGCGTAATATCTCTGATAACGTCTTGGTATTCTTGTTTCAACTTGTGGAATTCCCTTAGAATGACGTCAAACTCAACTAGGACAATACGATCCTTTTCAGTTTCTGCATTGCCATGGAAAGTCCAATCTTTGGTCAATAGTTTGTTGTGGAAGTCTCTTAGGACTGGTAATTTGATGTCATCCTTGATGCTCATATCATCTTCAACTGTGTCCAAAGCTCTTAGCACTAGGTAGAATAAAGCAACAGCAGCTCTCAATTCTGGATGAAGTTCTCTGATGACTGAGGCAAATGATCTTGAGGTCTTAAATAACAAGTAGTAACATCTCTGTAAATCTTCTGATTCTTCAGCTGGGTCTCTTGGGTGTAATGATTTTCTGAAAAATTTCAAGTGGATGGCAGATTTCAGCTCAATTGGATGAGCTAGCAGTTGTAGTAGTTTACCCATATTGAACACTGGTTGTGGCCTGTATTTATTCCTGGCTTCGAGCTTTTGGAACTTTTTTTTTCCAAATCAAATATGCTCGTATAAAAATCTGATCGTTTAGAAATCAGCGATAAAGCTGATCTGCCAAATCTGAGCGTGCAAATAAGTCACGTGAATTTCACAAGACGAAGCACGTGATACAACTTACAGCCGAAGTTTCATTTACCCGGTGATTTGAAGCACTTCTGAGATCCCAAGATTTTTCGGAAGAGGTACTGGCATTCCAAGGCGGCATGAAATAAGCATAAGATACGCATAACCTGATTTTTGGAAGTCACGAAGCCCGTTTTGCAGCTGTTATTTTCTAGTACAAGTTATCTTCCGAATGCTCGCACTGGAAGCTCCGAAATCCGAGATGCTTTAGATCCGACATGTTCTGCATGAACCCATCAACCACCAGAGAAGAACAAAAGAAGCCGGTGGAACTGTAGAGGCAGCTGCACACCTCTTTTCTCTGGGGACCGCCAAGGGCTTAGAGCGGTCCCAGAGGGCCAATCATGTCGTGGTGTGTCGGTGTTTCTGCCTCTTGAGAACGGAATGGGAGCTCTAGAACTCTGGAAAGACGTATGCTTAAACTTTGTGAAGCGGCGATATGGCATTCCAAATGGTCGCCTAAGGGGGCTTACAGCTCGAAAGTCTCCTGTTGTTTGTGAAGTGGGATGGTTATGTCCCTCGGCCTGCTAATGTACTGAAAGAGCGGCGTATGCTTTATCTGATCAATCAGTTAAGGACCCTTTCTACAACACTATAGAGTACGCTACAGGGCGATCTGGCAACCAGGACAAAGAGGGTAAAGAGGCGATAGTGTATAGAAGAAGCTGCTATCTCAAATAATAAAGACACACCCCATGTGAGCGAAATCTGTACCCCTTGCCTGCAACTATTCGCTCTCCTCCATAAAATAACCAAGACTCGTCATACACTCCATTCATGCAGCCCACACCGTTGAATCACCAGCTTTTTTTACAGTTTCAACGGCTTCTGCAATTACACCCAAAGTGCCAGTCTCCCCCGAGGTAGAAGCACTCCCAGACGCCGTAATTAAGCTTGTTTTGGGGCCGGCCTCTAGGCAGAAAGGCGCATGCACACCTTATACCGCAAAGGCAAAAACATGCATGAAGATCTGCTTCTGAAAAATCAAGACACAAAAAAAATCTTCAAATCCCACACCTCTCTATATATAAGTCCGCTTTCCCTCCTGTGTGTCCTTCAATCCAGATGAGCTCTTCTGTCATACACTCCCAAACTCCCAAACATGTCCTCTGATAAACAACTGTCCCATGTGGACACGTCAGACTCAGCAGAGGCTGCTTACCTACCTACACAACTGAAGAAGACACAGCAAAAGACCCTTGGTGTCCTAAGAACCGAGATCTACTCCAAACAATACAACAAATGGTATCACAAAGTCTTCATTTTCTTTGGTGTGTTCTTGATTGCCTATGTCTACGGTCTAGACAGTACTGTGCGTTCTGTTAACTTGGCCTATGCTCAATCCTCATACTCTACACACTCATTGTTATCTACCGTGAATTGTATCCAAGCGGTTATTGCTGCTGCTGGTCAAGTTTCATTCGCCAGAGTCTCAGATGTCTTTGGTAGAATCACACTATTCATTCTTGCCGTTTTATTCTACGTTGTCGGTACTGTCATTGAATCTCAAGCCACCAACGTTCAAAGATTCGCTGCAGGTGCCGTCTTCTACCAATTAGGTCTAACAACTCTGTCACTAATGCTGGAAATCGTCGTTTCTGATTTCAGTAACTTGAACTGGAGAGTTCTAGCCTCTTTCACAGTTGCTTCACCTTTCATCATCAACACTTGGGTTTCAGGTTCTGTTAAAGAAGCTGTGGGTACTATGAACTGGAAATTCGGTATCGGTATGTGGGCTTTCATCACCCCATTAGCTTGTATCCCATTATTCTTAGCTATGCTACATATGGTTTACCTATCAAAGAAGAATGGTGATTTACAGGAATTAGAAGAAAGACAGAAATTGGCTAGATCTTCATTAACCAGAAAACAGTACTTTATCGAAACCTACATTTGGCAATTAGATATCTTTGGTGTTTTGTTATCCATCTTGACTTTTGGTTTAATCTTGGTTCCATTTACCCTAGGTGGTGGTTTGAAATCTGAATGGTCAAAAGCTAAAGTCATTGCTCCACTTGTCATTGGTCTAGTTGTTGCCCTACCAGCTTTCATCATCTGGGAAATGAAGTACGCTAAAGTTCCATTGATTCCAGGTCATTTGATTAAAGATCGTGGTATTTACTGTTGTATCATGTCTGCTGTCCTTTACAACTTTATTTGGTACCAACAAGGTGACTACATGTACACTGTTCTAGTTGTTGCTAACCACGAATCCGTTAAATCAGCCACCAGAATCGTCCAACTTTACTCATTCACTTCTGTGATCACTGGTTTTGCTGTTGGTCTTGCTCTAACATACATCAGAAGATTGAAAGCCATCATTAACTTCGGTAATTTGATTTGGTTATTAGCCATGGGTCTATTGATCCACTACAGAGGTGGTAACTCCATTTCACACGATGGTATCATTGGTTCCCTATGTCTGTTAGGTTTCGGCGCCGGTTTGACCACTTACTTGGTTCAATGTTCTATCCAAACTTGTGTCAACCATCAACACATGGCTGCTGTCCTATCCATCTACTTGGCCTCCTACAGTATTGGTACCGCTTTAGGTTCTTCAGTCTCTGGTGCTCTATGGACTAATATCTTACCTGCCCAATTGACCAAACGTCTAGCTGATCCAGAATTGGTCACTTTGGCCTATGGTTCCCCATTCACTTTCATTGTCACATACACCTGGGAAACTGCTGAAAGACAATTGGTCGTCCAAGCCTATAGACATATCCAAAAGATTCTATGTACCGTTGGTACTTGTTTCGCTATCTTGTTAGTTGGTGTTGGTTTGTTCTTGAGAGATCATAAACTACAAAGTGTTGTTGCCTTAGAGAAGATTGAAGATAAGGAACAAAACGTCACTGATGACGAAGACCAAGTTGTTAACTGGTTGAAGAGAATCACCAACGGAAAGTAGACATATATAATACTGCGCTAAGAGTTGTCCATACCATAATAATTTAATATAGTTTTTCATTTAATTGTACCACAGGGGAATCGTCTCTACTGTAGGAATCATGTTAACAAACGTTTCATTATCTATAAACTTCTAATCATCATTGAACCCAGCACTGTTTGACTTCCGGAGATCACTTTTGAAATTACTAAAGTCCAAGAGGGAATTAGCAGGTTTGAGGCCACTTTTCGATTGTTGATTCCCATGACCTGGGACGCTGTTACTCTTTGGTAGATTAGCAAATGATCTAGTTCTCAAACTGGCATTGAAGTCTGCTGAGGACACAGAGGGACTTAGTCTCCCACTTGTCTCATTCAACACTAATGAAGGGGATGATAATGACTGGTGGGAATATAACCCTGATTCCAAGTCTGACTGGATTTGAGTGGCAACTTTGTTGTATTTGTATTGATTGTAGTGTGTCTTGACCTTAGTGATGAACTGTGTGAAATAACCTGTCATTGTGCTAAGAAACCGATTCAGAGCTTGTCTCTTGTAAAAGAAGAAATATAGAAAGGTCAATAATGCAAACAGGGCCAAGAAGATTGGGAAAATGTGTAAGTCGTCATAATCAGCATTCGATAAGATCTTAGTACCAGCAGCAACAATACCACCAGTGATGAACGGTTTATGCTCATTGTCACTTGGTTGGATACCAATGACCTGTTTAGTACCAGTGGCCACCAAACTTGAAGCGTATAGAACGATTCTACCTAGAGTCCAAGACAGTTCGGAACCTTTGATAACCCCGGCACTTTGGAATGGAATATGGTTGTCAAAATCTTCAACGATCTCTTCTGGCATTTTGGTTTCAATACCGGCTCTTGGTAAGTTGAAACCTTCATGTAGGACGTTCAGCACCCAGTTGGCTTTGAAACAGGCATCTGTCAACAATGATTTTGGTAATTGGTTGTATTCCCCAGCCTCGCTGTTTTGTTCAATCGTGGACCAGTCACTTTCACAGAAGAGTTTCACCTTCTCACTGAATTTTAAGAAGTTGTATTCACCACCCATATGAAAGACATCATTGGCAGTGTACCAGTACTCTGAGATCCCCACGAATTTATCCTTCTCGAAATCAATCTGTGGAGCATGCACACCGTTGAATAGACATGGTTCATCAATGCAAGGCAAGTTCTTCAATAGCAATGGATATGTTGTTTTTAAACACTGTTCATAATCACCAGAACCTATTATATCATAAGTATGGCCGTGATGGTAGAAATCAATAACAGCACCTTTTGGTAGACATGGGTCCTGCACTTTGGTAGTTTTGAAATCATCCTCATCATTGTCATTGTTCTTTTCCGGCAAGATATTGATCAAATTCTTCAAATAACGTTTTCTAGCTTCGTTGGCACCAAAGCCTAACCAAGTACTAACGAAGATATCCCATTTTTGAACATCACCGTTGACGTTTTTCAAGTATAGGGTTGATATGTCATCTCTGTGCTTTTCCACTTCTGATTCCTTGCTTGGAACAAACGAAATCTGGGTAGAAGCACCACCCATATCCATGAACCCATAAGAAGAGTGTGAAGAAGCGTTTGGATCATAGTTATCAAGCTGACCCATCAGATAATTAAGACCGACCCAACCGTACAGACCTTCGGTCTCACCATCAATGATCTGGATCTGTTCATCACAATTGGATAAGTTGAAATCGGAATGTTTCTTAATATCACGACATATGTTCTTTAATAGCTTCTGTTTTTTCTTTTCAGGCAACAGTCTCATACCTGCAGTAGCCAGCACAAAGATAGGCGTGTCCTCCCAATTCTCCTTTGGGATGATCTTCTCAGCATACTCTATCAGGTCCTCGTAGTGGTCATCCCAGACCTTGTCGGGCTTGTCAGCAAACGTGGAGACACCAGGACTGGTCTTGAAACTCCACGATTCTTCTTGGTAGATCTGTGGGACCGACTTCAAAACACGCTCATCTTGGGACTCCCTGGCCAGTTCAGCGGAGTCTGGCCACCTGTAGATCTGCACACGGGAGCCAGAGGACCCGGAGTCGATGACAACACCGTAGTGATCTTTGGCCATTGTCTTTGAGGGAGTTTAACCGGCAAATTGCTGGTGAGATCAGACACCAACACGTATGTTTTTATCTGCAGCTGCTATTCTCTCGGCCGGGTAAATTTTAATCACCGCATCGGGAAGATTTCCTCTTTAGGTAGTTTTGTCGATTTTCCACATTTTTCGCCGGTGACGTTTTCGCGAATTTTTTTTTTCAGGCCCGGTCTCGATGAGGTTATGAATCATCGAATTTTCGTTCAATTGAAGAAGCCATTGTTCATTTTAGTTCGTTTGTTTGGATTTCTGGACTCTTAGACCGTCACATCTGCTGATAGAACTACGTATAACCCCTACCAAAGTCTCCTGCTGCTAGAGTTATTACTAGATCACCACTTCTGCCATTAAGACATAAGGTCCCATACATCACACAAAGCCAGAAATCATGTCCTCAGCTTCATTGGCCTCTTCTTTCAACCCAGGCTGGATTGTCCAAAAGTTCGGTGGTACCAGTGTTGGTAAGTTCAGTGAAAAGATCACTGACGATATTGTGAAAGTCTACTCCAAGAAACACAAAGTCGCCGTCGTTTGTTCTGCCCGTTCTTCAAAGACCAAAACAGAAGGTACTACTTCTAGGTTATTGAGAGCCGCTGATCTTTCATCCCTAGACGGTGACTATGAAGGTGTGCTGAAACTAGTCAGAGATGACCATATTGCCAATGCAAAGTCCACAATCAAAGACTCAAAACTACTGCAACAATTGTTAGACGACACCAACTATGAATGTGACCAAGTCCTGAAACTACTGCATGCTTCCCAAATCATTGGTGAAATCTCTCCAAGAACCTTAGACTCAATCATGAGTGCCGGTGAGAAGTTGAGTTGTCTGTTCATGGCTGCTCTTTTCAACGACCATGGTGTCAAGGCTAAGTACATCGATCTATCTAACATTATTCCAGCTGGTTTGGACTTATCTAGAACAGGTTTTGACAATGATTTTTACAGAAACTTGGCTAGAGACTTGGCCAAGAAGATTGCCGAACTGGAAGATGACGAAGTTGTCCCTGTGTTCACTGGTTACTTCGGTATCGTCCCAGGCGGTCTGTTGAACGGTGTTGGTAGAGGTTATACCGATCTATGTGCCGCTTTGATCGCTGTTGGTATCAACGCTGATGAATTGCAAGTTTGGAAGGAAGTCGACGGTATTTTCACTGCTGATCCAAGAAAAGTGCCAACTGCTAGACTATTACCAAGTGTTACACCAGAAGAAGCTGCTGAATTGACCTATTACGGTTCAGAAGTCATCCATCCATTCACAATGGAACAAGTCATTAAAGCCAAGATTCCAATCAGAATAAAGAATGTGGAAAACCCAACTGGTGAAGGTACAATCATCTATCCGGATGATGTTGCTAGAAAGGGTGAAGCTACTCCACCACATCCACCTCAAGCCATGGAAAAGATCTCCAGTCAGATCCTTCAAAAAAAGAAAGCTGCCACTGCCATCACCACAAAGCACGATATCATCGTTCTGAATATCCACTCCAACAAAAAGACTCTATCTCATGGTTTCTTAGCCTCCATTTTCACCACCCTAGACAAGTTCAAACTTGTTGTTGATTTAATCTCCACATCAGAAGTTCACGTTTCCATGGCTCTACAGCATTCGGATGATGAGGCTTCAAACAGAGATCTAAGGGAAGCTGTGAATGAACTGAAAAAATTAGGTACTGTTGATGTCACGAAGAACATGGCCATTGTTTCCCTTGTTGGTAAGCAAATGAAACAATTCATCGGTGTTGCCAGTACTATGTTCTCCACACTAGCTGAGCAAAAGATCAACATTGAAATGATTTCACAAGGTGCTAATGAAATCAATATCAGTGCTGTCATTGACGAAAAGAATGCTATCAAGGCTCTGCAGTCTATCCATTCTAAACTTTTGGATCAAGAAGTTCAAGTTCCTATCATAAATGAAAGAATTGAAGCTCTGAAGTTGAATGCTGATTAGATACCTTTTGATGTATATATACAAGAATTGAACATTGTCATGCAGTAGCGCTACAATTACTGCAAGAAACATAATATAAATAAAAAACATGACGTATAATAATCTAAGTACTGATCAATGTATAACCAGTGACATTTTCGAATCTTTCATCGTTCAGCCCCACAAGGATCAACAACAGTTCATTATAGACTTCCAAGTTCTTCTGTTTCAACAACTTCAGCTTTTCATCAGTCAACAGCCAAATCTTCGTATCCTTCTTAACTTTAACCTTGGTCTCAAATCTATCTCTCTTTGAATCAAACTGTTGAGCAAAATTACCCAGGATGGTACGAGGCAAGTAAGTCTCATAGATATCAGCAGCGCCATTGATTTGATAGTCAATAGTGATGATCCCGCTTTCAATCACGATGAAATAAGATTCATTCTGACCAATAGGGATCGTCTCTTCATCCAAGTAATGTCTCTTCTCGAACAGATCAATGATCGAAGTCCAGTATGATTCACTCTTGGTGCTTAGACCTTGTAATGCAAATAGTAATAATGGTAATGGTTCCTTCTTGGCCACAGCTTCACTTGATGATGACGATGATTGTTGAGTGCTATTTTCCAAGGATGATTCCTTCTTATAGGTGATTTGGGCTTGTTTGATGAAATTGGTGTTACGTGGGGTATTGATAGGTAATGACTGAGCCTTTGTGGACTTCATTGGCTTTTTGATGTTGATTGATGGGTTGACCTTCTTGAAGTTTTTGTATTTCGTTAGGAATTCATTCTCACACCATTCCAAGGATGAATTCAAATCATGGAACACTTTCAAGTTCAACGGTGTGTTTTCTTCTCTTTCAAAAATACCAACCTTTTGTAAAGATCTGTAAATCTTTGGCTTATCACCAAGAGAGATCACTAGGAAGGCATCGTGTTCTTGGATGAATTTCTTGATACGGTTCAACCCTTCAGCTGCACTGAAATCCACGTTCAACACGTTCTTGAAATCCAAGATCAGATACTTGATTGGGTTTTCATTGTACTTGTCAGAATCAAACAGATCTTGGATCGTCTTTTCAATCTTCCCAATAGATCCAAAGAATAAGAAACTTTGTAATTTCAAAACAAAGATCTGTTTCCCAATCTTGGACAAGAATTGTCTTTGCAAAGGATGTCTAATGACAGTGGATCTAGCAACTTCACCAGTGAACTCATTTGTCACAATTGGGATCTTGGTGTTCTCATACAAGAAATGGAACGTGGCCAAGATGATACCGACAACAATACCAATGACAAAATCATACACGCCCATAGTCAACACAATGGCAACGATGGTCAAGTATTCAAACATATTGACTCTTTCCCACGTGTCATACAGTGCTTCTTTCAATAGTTCATAACCTAATAAGAAGATCAAAGAACCAACGACACAAACTGGGATGAACCCAATGACGACAGGCCCAACTAGCAAGATACCAAAAGTGGCAGCAGCAAGCATGACACCAGCGACTCGAGAATCAGCACCAGCTCTAATAAACAATAAACTGTTGGTGTAGACCAGATAGTTTTGGATGGAACCAACGGCACCACTGATGAAATTGGAGATACCATGAGCGATCAACTCCCTGTCAACATCAACGTTATCTTGTTTAGTGGAGACAGCTAGCGCCGGAACGTTAATTGGGACGTGCAAAATACCAAAGAAAGTCAAGGCGAACATCGATGGGATCTGCTTCACAATGACACCCCAATGGACAATCTTGAAGTCGTATAATCTGTAGAAATCATACCATGGAGCCGAAGTATCATCTTCAACTGAAAACATGTATCCTGCATCTCTAGCAATGTCTAGGTTCCATTCAGGGGATAGTAAGATAATCAAATGCGTTAGCATGAAAACCAAGATGAAATAACTTGGCAACACCAATGAGTTATGATAATAACGCTGTAGTAAGATCAAACCAACAGTCAGGGCAATTGGGATGAACGTCTTGATGAAATTGTCCAATTGGAAAAGAGTGGATAAATAGTCCAAGTTATACTCGAATGACCCTAGCCTTGAACTGATTTCAATACCCGTGATGACCAAGAAGTAACCAACACCACCAATACAACCGATCAAGATATGTCTTGGGAAGAATCCAACCAATTGACCCAATTTGAACTTCCCTAATAAATAAAACACAACACCTGTAAGCATTGAACTGATGGCATACGTGGTGATGGTGGTGGCAATAACAGCAGGGCCATTCTCTTTACCGATCTGTCTAGTGATATCTGCGGCCATCGTATGGAAGAATGGAGTCACCTCAATCATTTCAGACCCAATACCAGCACCAAAGGCAGACCCACCCAGCGAGTAGACCAATTGTGACACGACACATGAAACGTAGAACATGGAGATACCAGCTGGCCCAAGCTTGCTGAAGACCTGTTCACCAATAGGGAAGATGATCATACCGTAGGACAATGCGTCCAAGATATTTAACAATAGACCTAGAATAACACTGGGTATGTATCCCACCACTTTGCCAACTGTGATGTCTTCTGACTCGAGGAATTTGCTTCCTCTGGAAGGTTGCTGTGCCTCTATGTCTGAGTAGTAGTTTGTCTGGTTGACGAAATGGGCACCCTCGGGGTACTGATTGGCCAACAATGAGGATGTTTCTGTGATGCTTGTGTTTGGGGCGTAATGTGAATCTTCACCAACGGCAAAGATGTAGTCATCGTCGGCAATGTCAGCGGTCTGGTCATGGAGGGCTTCGTCGTCCAGGTTGTTGGACATTATGTCACTGTCGTCCTCGTTCCGCAGCTTCGCAGAGGAGCCTGAGATGGTGTTAGGGTTGAAGCCCAGATACGATCTTCCCAGGTAGGCGGCCTGTTCCAGGTTGCCGGCCTTGTTGGAGACGGAGGACGAGAGCCCTAGCGACACGGAGAGCGCGCCGGAGAGCGACTGGTGTCTCTCCTTTCTGAAGGACATTGCACTGTGGTGGAGGAGTGGTTGTTGGCCAGAGTGAAAAATAGATAAAGAGAAGCTTTGTTGTGCACAAATTTCTCGCTTCGAAGATTGGCGACAAAATCTGGTTCGCAGCCCTGGCACTACTGATAAGGTCACGTGAGAGCCCTGGAAGAGCCGTGAATGGCACGTTTGGGTGCCTTTTTGCAGCCATTTGGTCCCTTGGCCTGGGAGAAACTCGGCTATAGAGAATGCCGAAGCCTAAGTGGGAGATGGACTAAGAATCAGTAGGACTCAGTCACTCATAAGGCTATTACTCCCCAAAGAACACGCCAATTGGGAGAAATAGGCTCTCTTTTCCACCTTGAAAAATTGTTGAAAAAAAAAAAAAAAATCACACCTAAACACGCCAAAACCACCATCTTTTCCAACCCCATCGTCAAGCACAGCTAACTGATCCCACGATGGCTGACACTCAATTGGTTGCTGGTGCCATCACCGTCGTGCTAATCGTCATCACCATTGCCTACTTCGCCCTAGCTGGTCCAAAGGAAAAGAAGGCCCTATCCAAGGAAAAATTCCAACAATTCCCACTGATCCAAAAGACCATGCTAAGTCACAACTCTGGTGTTTACAGATTCGGTCTGCCTACCCCAGACTCCATCTTAGGTCTACCAATCGGTCAGCATATCCAAATCCAAGCCAACATCAACGGGAAGGACATTGTCAGATCATACACCCCAACTTCTAACGATGCTGAAAAGGGTTACTTTGATCTACTGATCAAGTCTTACCCACAAGGTAACATCTCCAAACACATTGCCGAACTAAATATCGGTGACTCCATCAACGTCAAGGGTCCAAAGGGCTTCTTTGAATTCGAACCAAACATGGTGGATCACTTTGGTATGGTTGCCGGTGGTACTGGTATCACCCCAATGTACCAAATCATTAACGCCATCATCAACAACCCAGAAGACAAGACCAAAGTCACTTTGTTATACGGTAACCAAACTGAAGCTGATATCTTACTTAAGCCAGAATTGGACAAGATTGTCAAAGAACACCCACAAGTGACCGTTCACTACTTCTTGGACAGACCTGAAGAAGGTTGGACCGGTTACACCGGTTACATTACTCCAGAGATCCTAGCTGAGTTATTGCCAAAGGTCTCTCCAAGAACAAACCTGTTGATCTGTGGTCCTCCTCCAATGACTAACGGTGTCAAGAAGGCTGCTCTCAATTTGGGCTTCCAAAAGGCCAAACCAGTTTCCAAGGCCGGTGACCAAATCTTTGTCTTCTAACTTGAGACTAATCATGATGGAGATGTCTACACAGTATAGACATAACATACGAATGATATCTTCATAAACCATACACACTTGTAGAGCCTTTATGGTCGGCCTCTATCGCACGGATACTCACCAATGTCCCGATTCGGAGATACGCCGCTATATCGGAGTCAACCTACCGAGGACGTTTGCCCCATATTATGCACACACAGTAAAAGATAACGCAATTTCAAATTGTTCCTTCCAGTGTGCTATTATCCACTGAGAATCAATAGCCGAAATTCTTAGAAGAACCTTTTACACTACAATCCGCACCATGTCTGAAGAAAAGAAGTCCTTTATCGTGAGTCCCTGAATGACAATGCCCCTTTGAAGATCATTGCTAACCCTTTTGACAGGTTACTTTGAAAGAAAACGCCTCCCCAGCTGCGTAAGTTATGAAAGCACCGAACCATTCAAAACTCGATTACTAACCACCATACCAGCTTCAAGGAATCATTGTCCAAACTAGGCGGTGAAATCACCCACGAGTACAACTTGATCAAAGGTTTTGCTGTCAAACTTCCAGCTACGCTTCACGTTGACTCCTTAAAGGCCCACAACGATGTCGCCACCATTGAAGAAGACAAGGAGGTCACCACCCAAGGTGGCGTCTAAGAACCATTGTCTACTACCATCTACCCTGTTATTCCTAACAAGTTCGCCTAGACCAGTAGAACGTTGCTGTTTAGCTTGTGATTGATTCACTGAAATATGATATATGTCCAATTTTTATAACGTTTGCTAATGTACAGTGTAGCTTTTGACCCCTGAAAAGCTTTAACCCGTCCAGTATCGTAACTAACTGTGCTTCACCTTTGACAAGACAGTCATGCAACTGTGACATCTCTACTCGCCAGAATCTACAATCTCGATCTACTTGTATTACATAACCCAAAATCAGCACTTCGGTCGCCACTGGCATTAAAAGCCATGTTATGCCCGACAACGCACGTATCCTGGCACTAACAGTGCTTTCCTGTAGTGGATCTCTCCAGTTGTATTGTCAATTACTGGGTCCCTAAAGGCTGAAATTGCCCATCCCACATGAATTGCCTGGTTTTTCTGGCGAATAGACAGGGAACAAAGGGTGAGAACTAGCAAAGAATTTTAATACCAATCACCACGGAAAGTTCCTGATTGAACGGTTGCAACTCACACTTTCTTCACACCGAAACTCCAGTTTAAAGCTTCCGTGGGCCTCAAAGCACTCAAAACTGGACGACTTTGGTCTGTCTGTCGTATAGGCAAAATTTCAGCGTGTTTCAGTGACGTAATGTAACAATAGGCGGCGTCGATGCGTCAAGTTTCATCTACGATGAAGTCTAAATAACCGGATATCAATTAACAATCAACGCTAAACAGGGGCAGGCACCCTTCTTATAGTCACTAGTGCTTCAAGCTCTTTAACAAACGCTCAGAAGCGAAATGGTAGTCTTCAATCACCAATTCAAACTGATCTCTGTCTTTTAATAGTCTGGAGACTTTGACACCTGTTAGATCTGGCACCACTAGATCAGCACCAAAGCTCTGCACGGTCTTTGCATCGTATGTGGAGGCAATACCAATAGTGAAACAGCCAGCTTTGTTACCTGATTCGATCCCGGCTTTAGCGTCTTCAAACACCACGACTCTAGCGGTCTCGTCAAACCCTAGTTTCTTTCTACCTAATAAGTATGGCTCTGGATGTGGTTTACCAAATTTCACACTCTCAGCAGTGATGAAGGCCTTTGGTCTCTCCAGGTCAAGGATCTTGAACCACTTAGAAGCCATCTCATATGTCCCTGAAGTGGCAACAGCGACTCTTTGCTTCCCTTCAAGTTGTTCTAGTTCCAATATCTGCTTGACCAAGGCTGGTGAGCCTGCAATCTCTTTAGCCTTTTCACCATACTTGTCAGGCACAGACCCTTCTAGGGCTGTCACATAGGCCTCATCGGCCAAGTCTGGAGCATACTTGGCGATAACATCAAACGTTCTCCAACCGTGGGAAATGTCAATAACTTCTTCGGCGTCAAAGTTGTCTCTTGTCTTTGCGAAGTCTCTCCAGAAGGCGCCAATAGCATCTGTGGAGTCAACAATGGTACCGTCAACATCAAACAAGGCAGCGTGAATCTTGATGCGTAGTGGTTCTTTGGAAATGGCTGTTGTTGTTAGCTCCGTAGCTTGTAAAATGTACGTAGACTGCACTCACTCATATTTGAATATGTTCTATAAGTCTATAAGCTCTATGGTGTGTCTATGGACAGTACTACTATAATACATTACAGGACATCGGGCAGCTGCCTGTTTATATAAACGTTCCTTCCCTAACAGGAGATAAGATCAGAAGGTGCACATCAACAGACGGGAAAAAAAGAAAAAAAAAGTGACACAAAAAATATCAGCGGCCGTCACAATGGAACAGCTGTCACCGAAGGAGGTACAGCCACACGTGCACAGGCAGTGTGATTGGCTAGTACTCTGTAGCAGTCACCGGCAGCTTCTGAATGCCCTCATCTCCTGTCATGTCGGAGGTCTGATTGTTGCTGTCAGGGGCTGATTGGCGGCCGATTTCGTGATAGCTGTGGTTCGAAGACGTGGTGAGTAGTTTCTGAAGAGTAGGGGCGATAAAGAAGACCAGTACTAGGATCTGCTGCTGTAGGGTTATGTACCCTTTCACTTCGAGGTAATTAACTTCACGGTCAACAACCGTTATTTCCAAATGGAAATAGACTACAATGTATGTCGCCAGCTGTAACTGGACGTAACAACTCTACAGCTTCTCAAAGATTTGTACTGACTCACTTCCTCCATGACTCTTTACAAGTCAGCCTGGATCTCCTGACCTCCATTTGATAGATAGCCGAAAGGGCTTTGCTGTGCCCTCAAGGCCGGCAGATTTTGTATCCAGTATCCAGTACTGCGGAACACTGCTCCCTTACAGTTATCAACTACCTTATTCGTCTCGCAATACCCACCGTGTTCCTTTTCTATAGAAAAACCTCCCAGACTTGGTTTTTGTGTCAAAATCTGGATCTGTCATTTGTTCCGGTGTCACTCAGAATACTGCAAGATAATTGGCCGAGCTGGTGATCTCGCTTCCTTTGAGCCATAACTCTTCGAAAGAATCCCAACTTTCAAACTTTCCACACCCTTTTACACTTCTACCAACGCCAATTGATCATTCACTCGGTATACGTCCCCCATATACAATGGCTTCCAAAAGAATCATCCAATTCTTGAAAGAATTCACCCCTTGTGACGTCTCAGATGCTCTTGTGAAAGCTGGTTTAAGAACTGGTGGGTTCTTTCCAAACTTGACCCAATACTCCACGAAGTCCACTGCAGTGGGTACTGCTTACACCGTGCTATACGCCCCATTGGATGATCCTAGACCATCTGTGAAAGGTGGTTATATCGACAACGTCCCTGAAGATTCCATTGTCGTTGTGGCTTTGACGCCAGAATTACAGACTAGCAATGCCCCATATGTCAAGGTGAACAATGCCCTATACGGTGGGCTGATGAGTACAAGGGCTCAGTACCAAAAGGCCAATGGTTCTGTCATCTTTGGTAGAATCAGGGATGTGAACGAACACAGAGCTTTGGAATACCCTGTGTTTGCATATGGTTTGGGGACAACGGCTCCAGGTCCAGTGGTGAAAGTCGTCGGTGTCAATGTGCCATTAGAGATCCAGGTTGGTGACTCTAAGGAAGTAATCAACCCTGGTGAACTGATCATTGGTGATGAGAACGGTATTGTGAGAATCCCAAAGGAAACAGACTTGGAATGGTTACAGGACTATATCCCAAAGAGAGTCGCGGCTGATGAACTGGTGGCTCAGGATATCAAAGAAGGGAAGAAAGCCGGTGAGGCACAAAAGGAACGCAGAGCTGGTATTTGAGTTGAGATGTTTAGAAATGAAAAGAGTACAGTTATACAGAGACTTTTACGTAGGAAAACGTTGATACAGATTATCCACGGGACAACAGTGAAGCAAAGGTGAGCAGAGTGGTGTCAAACATTCCACCCTGTATGTCATACACAGTCAGAAACACATCTCAAGATCTAGAGCCTTCCTATATGTGATCTATTCTCAGCTCTCGATATTCCTGAGGTCTCTGACATCGGTGATTTCCCACACGGGATCCTCCTTCCTGTCCAGCCGCCTAAATGGTTAAGCTTTTCGGCTCAAGCAGGGAGTTTGCTAAAAAATCGACCCATTTGACACAAAACGGCCAGAATCTCATGATTTCACTCGTTAGCGGCGTAGCAGAGCTGGTAGTTCCTGGCGGAGACACTGTTGCCCATGTCTGGAGAGCCGAACAGTTGTCACACGAGCATTGTTGGTCGTTTGACTGGTAATTTTCACCCCAGCTTTTGCTGCAAAGTATAAAAAGGTCATTACACCCCAGATTTTCCACACCTACAAAAGCCAAAAGGCAATTCAGCTTCCACAGTTAACACACTATCAAACATCAATCACGATGCTCTCAGAGTTCAAATCACACGACGACGAGATTGCACTGCTGCAACACCTCCGCTCGAAGGACATCCAGGACGATGCGACTCGTGTGCTGGAAGAGATCGATCTCTATACAGAGACACACCACCTCATCAATATTGGCCCTGCAAAGGGCAAGTTGCTATCACACATCATAGAGACTACAAAGCCTGAGACAGTACTGGAGATGGGTACACATACCGGGTATAGTGCCATCTTGATAGCTAAACAGTTGGAAGAGAACGGTTCATCCACTGCTAAAGTGTACACCTTTGAACAAGACCCGGTTTTCAACACAATAAGCGCCGCTATCATCAAAATGTCAGGCCTAGGCCACAGAATCATCCAGATAGAGGGCAAGGCCTCAGAATTTGTTCAGAAAGTCACGGAGGATCACGGTGTTGAGAAGGTTGATCTTTTGTTCATTGATCATTGGAAACACTACTACCTACCAGACTTGCGTGTGGTGGAGACCCTGGGCTTGATCACAGAGGGCTCAGTCATCGTTGCAGACAATGTGATCCTACCAGGTGCACCAGACTACTTGGACTATGTCAAGTCACCACCTTGCAACAAGAGAGAATACAACTATAGAGTGAAAAATGTCAATGGGAAAAGGTATCTAGGTAAATGGGGGTTGATCTATGAAACAGAGACAATCAGAGGGTTTGGGAAAGATGGAATGGAGGTCACAAAGTGTGTTGGTATCTTGGATTCATGATCCACTAGTGACTAGTACCCACTAGCTTATTCCACTTCTTTGCCCCGCAGGTTTGACACCATCCCACTCTCAGTTCTAGTAGCTGCTTATGAAACAAAAAAGTTATGATAATTCGTTAAATATTAATATTGCATATTCATGAAGGACCTACAGCGTAGTACACATGTATAAACTCTACACCCATGATGTTCATTAGTTTCGTTTATTCACTTTTTTGAAGAGTTAGTATAAATAAAGTACCCATTCCACTAGTGTAATAGGACAAGTGTGACCACATCACTTCTCTATTCGTTGTATATAGTTCATTAAGTTTTTGGGATATCGTCCATTTTCACCTTCCCAGAATCGATCCAACTTTGATCAATCAAATCCTTTCTATTCTCATACAAGAACTTGTATGATGTCTTGATGGTACCATCACTAACACCTAGCTTCTCAGCAATCTTTTGTGGTTGTAAATCAGCATTGAAGATTAAGACAACCATATAAATGATAGCAGCAGCGATGGTGATTGGTGAACGACCAGCAAGAACACCGGTTTCTTTACAACGTCTAGCAATATGTTCAGCAGCATTCGACAGTTGAATAGAAAGACCCAGATGGGAACAGAAACGTCTGATAAGATCCTCTGCTGAAGTTTGAGATGATTGGATGTTTTCTGGTGTGTTTAGATGTGAATTGACCATCACTCTCTTCTCTTGCAAGATCTTGTTGATGATACTGAACACTCTACCAATATCTTTCTTTGGCACCCTGGTCAACGTACAAATTTCTTTGAATGTTCTGTTGACACGAGCTTTACGACACCCAACAAGGATCACTGCAGCCATTATACTTTCTTGTGATTTACCCTTTAGAGCTCTTTCGTCATGAGTCAGTTTGTAAGCTTGTTTGGCACCGTCTTGAACGATTCTTGGTAGTTGAGCAGCATCACACATCATGGAAATCTTAGCATAAGCTGATTGTAAGGCGTTGTCTTTCTTATCGACAACACTCTTGTTTTGAGCCTTGTTCAAATCACGACCAGCCCTGCTTGTGTCACCTTGATAACTAATCATCGTGGACAATTGGTTACCATCTAGCAAAGGATTACTGGCTTCACCAACACGACTAGGGTCGTCACCGTTTTGATCATCGTTGGAGAACGTACGCCATTCGGATCTGGTGTCCACTATCTTATCAGAAAGGACCAAACCACACAGGGCACAGACAACGTCACCTTCAGCGAATCTTTCGGCCAGTTCTGGAGGAAAGACCTTACACTCAGGACATGACAGGACGATGTTTAGGTCTGGGCCTTCTCTCTTAGCAGGTTGAGCCATGGTAGCCATCGTGGAAGTTCAGAATAAGTGAATACCTGAATTAACAATGCTTCGAAGGCGATTGGGAAACAAGCTCTAAAACGCAGCTAAGTGGGATCAAATTAGCGCAGGAAGGAATCAGTGAGTGAGAGTTGGAGCTTAACTGTGTAAAACTACCACAAAAAGTCCTCCTTTGCCCAGGTTTTCAACCAGATGATGATGATGAAAGGTTGTGTACAAGTTGTGTCTATGTATTTCAAATTCATCTCATTTAGCCAGAAAAAGTTCGCGAACCTTCCATCGCGCGGGGAGATCCCATCCCGGGCTCAGATTTACGCCGACGAATTCCGAACAAGTATAAAAACCAGCTTGTTCGCACTTTTCTTTCCACTTTCTAGCTAAATTCTTTATCCTTATGCAAGGGAAATACGCATATCAGTGAGGATTCGTCCGAGATTGTGTTTTTGCTGGTTGAAAACTTTAACCACGACCGCTCCTTTCTGATCCCATTGTGGAACTCTAAGGGAATTTTTGGACTCTTTTCTGTTATTCATGGAATAATACCTTTTACCATTTTCAAACAGGCCTGACGAGTTCGTTGGGTGGCTTTGATGATTGTGTGCTGGGATTGTCTAGAGATTGGGTTGTGGTGTGTTTACTGATGGTAATTGTGTGGAGCAAATTACGTTTCCTGTGTTGTCTAAAGGATCTGTTTTGCCTGGTTTACTTTGAAGGCTTGACGTATATTACTCAGCCGATGCGAAGACCGTAACTCCCCATTCTCAGTGAATAGTAATTTAGCATTTAGAACCTTTATCAAATCTCATCTTCTCTGTAATCTCGCGTCAACTGTGAGCGATATTTGAACGCAGTCTTCGTCTTCCCTATTGCACCTCCAAGCTGTACACTGATCTCTATAGAAAAAATTTCCATGAAAAAAATCACAACTCCATCAACACCTCTTTAAAAGGTGTCAACTTTCTTCCAACAAAATGTTCAAGAAATTCACCAAAGAAGACGTTCACACCAGAACCAATGTCAAGTCCTCTGTTCAAAGAGGTTTGAAGTCCAAGTTCGTCTCCCAATTCCAAGATTTAGAGCCTGTCATCGACGACATCATACCGAAGAAGTCCCAGGTCGAATTGCTAAAATGTGAAGACAAGATCCAATTATACATCTCTGACGGTGAAGTTGTCTTCTTCCAACAATTCGATGAACTAGTCCCATCCCTGAAGATTGTTCACAAATATCCACATGCCTTCCCATCTGTTAAAGTTGACAGAGGTGCCATCAAATTCGTGCTTTCAGGTGCTAATGTCATGTGTCCAGGTTTGACTTCCAAAGGTGCCCAATTACCAGAGGCTCCAGGTCTAGAGAAGGACACCATTGTTGCTATCTATGCTGAAGGTAAAGAGCACGCTTTGGCCATTGGTAAATTGAGCATGAGCACAGAAGAAATCAAATCCATCAACAAAGGTATTGGTATTGAAATGTTCCACTACCTAGGTGACGGTCTATGGAACTTCCATGCTGATTAATGATAGTGATGCATTGTGTTAATTTTGTTTAGTTTAGATAACTTTGAGTCTTAGCAATGGACAGAGTTTAATGAGTATTGGTGTAGACTACAGGTGTGTATGAAGAGTTGTATCATTCGATCAATAAGACTTGACCTTGCTCGAAATTGAAGGATGAAAGGAGTGATAAATCATTGTTAATAATTTCCTTCGATATCCCCAGCTGATAACTGATCGCAAAATCCAGTATGCTCTTGTTTATCAAGCGGCTGATCAGTCCTCTAACTCGCAGGAACTCAAAGTTTTGAAGGAAGTCGAGCTCAAAGACATCATCGCCATTCTTGAACTTGAGGTGTATCACGTTACTCTTGATGTTTTCCTCTTTGATAATGACTCTCATTTTGACTTTCCCATGCTTCTTCAGTAATTTTTCCAATTTTTGCTCATCGTAATCAACTTCACCATCATTCACTTTGGAAATGAAATACAATTCAGCGTTAATTCTTTCTTGTTCAGTCAAAGCACGCCCATTCAACACTTCCAGTGCAGGCCATCTAGCAATAATACCAAACTCAACTTCCTCGACTGTCTTGTTATCAAACAACGGATTCCCATTGATCCTCAGTTCTGTGACATTAGGAAATCGAGTTACTAGTTGATCAATCTCAGACCATTCAGCGATTAGATTCCGCCTTATATCAAGTGTCAAAATAGAAGGATATACTGTGGAGTGTGTTATGTTGATGTTGTTATCTGAAATGTTGAGTGAAGTGATGTTCGTCTGTGATATCAGTTTGGGCAGTTCATTAAAGTGGTTCATGGAAATGTCTAGATGTGATAATGATTTCAGTTCGGTTATTGATTCTGATAGTGATGTGAGTTTGTTATCTGAAAGTAATAATTTGATTAGATGTGGAAATGAGTGAGGTAGTGAGTTCAAAACTTCTTGGGATGGATATGTCATTGTCAGATTCAAAGTCTTGATCTGGGTCTCTAGATTCTCAGTAGCGTGTACGAGTCTATTCCCAATCAAGTTTAAACCTTCCAAGTTCAATATTCTTACTATTTTCAAGATTTCAGCTAGGTCTGTAAATAAATTGAAGCTCAGCTCCAATTCTTTTAAGTTCTTTAGACCGTCTCTCACAGCATCATCATCCTTTTCATCATGACCAATGATACACTTCCGGCTCAATGAGATGTTCTTAAGGTAATTGAAATCGGACTGTAGTCTCTGAAGCTTGTCAAAGCCATAACTCTCCACAGTCTTGACGCCGATCTTGATCTCTTGTTCTTTGTACTCCGTACCATAAGTCTCCACAACGGCTTCGTAGAAAGTCTTGATTGGATCAGACTTCTTAGATTCTTTTAAGAATGAGCCAGCACCATGTACGGAGGCCACTCATTGTTAGTACAGATCCTCATTCAAAAAAACACAACTTTCTAACTCACTCTCAAAGTACTGGTGGTCCTTGTGCTCTCCACTATGCTTCCCTTTGGACGCGTTGTCCCATTCAACACCAATGGCAGTTTCACCGGGCCAGGCGGGCAAAGGGCCCACATACCGCACCGTGCACAGTTCCCCTTTGTAAGAGAGCCTATCTCCGACCTTCATCTTCTCTCAGCAGTTAGGTGGACGTATATCAATTGATTTTTGAAGCGTAGTTGATCTTGAACCCGCCTACACATACTTTCCAGTTTAAGGCTGTCCCGTTTGGGAAAACTCCATACATTGCTTAGTAACCCGGCTGAAGCCGATGAGATGAGCCGGATCAAAAAAAATTTTAGATACGTAAAATTTATCTAGACACAAAATCTAGTACTAATAAGGAACATATACACACCACACAATGAGATTAAAGAGTATGTGACACTGAGTGTGTAACACATAGAATATATACTAACAGCAATATGCAGAACCAGTCTCCAAAAGAGGTACCACTCGTATGAGAGAAGGTATCAAGAAGAAAGCTGCAGCTCACAATAGGAAACAGAAGAAACTAGCTAAGAAAGATGTGACATGGAAATCAAAGCAGAAAAAAGACCCTGGTATCCCAGCTAGTTTCCCATACAAGGACAGAATTGTCACCGAAATTGAAGATAGAAAGAGAGAAGAAGCTGAAGCCAGACTACGTCAAAAGGAAGAAAGAAAAGCTGAACTAATCGCTAATGGTCAAAACCCAGACATTGCCGAAGAAGAATTCGCTGAAGAAGAAGAAGGTAATGGCTTGGCTGCTCTACTGGAATCAGCACAAGCTGCTGCCAAGGAATACGAAGGTGAAGACTCTGAAGATGAGATGGATGAAGACTCAGATGAGGAAGAGCTGGAAGTGGTTGATTACGAAATCAGTGAAGATGAAGACGATGAAAGAGAACTAGACAAGTCCCGTAAGGCCTATGACAAGATCTTCAAGACCGTTGTTGAAGCCTCAGATGTTGTTCTATACGTCTTGGACGCCAGAGACCCAGAAGGTACAAGATCTAGAAAAGTTGAAGAAGCTGTCTTACAAAGTCAAGGTAAGAGACTAATATTGATTCTGAACAAGGTCGATCTAATTCCAACTGACGTTCTGAAGAAATGGTTGGACTTCCTACAATCTTCATTCCCAACTATCCCACTAAAGGCTGCCCCAGGTGCCGGTAATGCCACCACCTTCAACAAAACCTTAACACAAACTGCCACAGCTAAGAACCTATTAACCTCATTGAAATCATACGCTGCCAAATCCAACTTGAAGAGATCAATCATTGTTGGTGTCATTGGTTACCCAAACGTTGGTAAGTCATCTATCATTAATGCATTAACTTCTCGTCATGGTGGTTCAGCTAAGGCCTGTCCAGTTGGTAACCAAGCTGGTGTTACTACTTCATTGAGAGAGGTCAAAGTTGATGGTAAGTTGAAGATCTTAGATTCCCCAGGTATTGTGTTCCCAGCTGAATCAAAGAAGAAGTCCAAGGCTGAACAAGAAGCTCAATTAGTGCTACTGAACGCCCTACCACCAAAAGACATCACAGACCCATTACCAGCCATTCTATTACTATTGAAAAGACTAGCCAAATCCCCAGAAATGGTTGAAAACTTCAAGAAACTATACGAGATCCCATCTTTGCCAGACTCAGACATTAACGAATACGCCAGACAATTCTTGATCCACGTTGCTAGAAAGAGAGGTAGACTAGGGAAAGGTGGTATTCCAAACACTCATGCCGCTGGTTTAAGTGTGTTGAACGACTGGAGAGACGGTAAGATCATCGGTTGGACTCTACCTAAATCTTCAAAGGAAGCCGCTAGCGCTCATGTCATCAAAGGTGCCGGTTCAGGTACTGCTCCATCCGTTGAACAAACCACTATCGTGTCACAATGGGCTAAGGAATTCGACCTAGATGGGTTGTTTGCCTCATTAGATAACAAGGAAGATAAGATGGAGGAGTAGATAGTTGCACCAATTAATCATTAACATACATTTGTACATTAGAGTCAGAATCTTAAACTCGGCCTCAATTCGTAGGAACTTATCAATCCAATGTGAAGATGCACCACAGTACTGTCGACATGCAGGCGTATACTGGCTTGATACTCCGGCGCCGCGAATCGAACGATTTCGCGCAAAGGACGGATATTGCTCCTTTCCGAGGGTATACGGTAAGGACCACATCTCCCAAAGTTACGCGCTGCCTACGCGATAGGTAAACATAAAAAAATCTATTGAATTGAAATAGTACTGGTACTAACAAAGGCCAGATCAGAGGCAAATTAGCACCAGCGGCATGTCGGACGACGACTTTGACGACTTCTCTGACGATGAGTTTCTGCAGGAACTCGATCAGCGGGATAGCGCCGTCAACAGACAGATCAATGAGACGGTGCTGAGGCGAAACGTCCCTGTGCAGAGAACACTGACTGGTGAAAGACTGGCCAACCAAGAGACACAGTACGAGGAGATCCACCAAGAGGTCATCTTCCACCCAACACACCATGACATGGACAAACAGGCGCTGAAGCGCTACATCTACCCATCCAATTACGAGGTCAGAGACTATCAATTTGACATCATTAAGAAGGCATTGTTCAAGAATTTGCTATGCGCTATACCCACGGGTATGGGTAAGACCTTTGTTGCATCCACTGTGATGCTGAACTACTACAAATGGTTCAAGACTGGTAAGATCATCTTCATGGCTCCCACGAGGCCGCTAGTTGCACAACAGATCCAGGCTTGTCTTGGTGTCACAGATATACCCAGCGGCAATACCGCCATCTTGTTAGACAAGTCTAGAAAGAACAGACCGGAGATCTGGGAAAGCAAAAGAGTGTTCTTCACCACACCGCAGGTTGTTGAGAATGATTTGAAGACTGGTATCTTGAATCCTAAAGACATTGTCTGTTTGGTTATTGATGAAGCGCATAGGGCTAGAGGTAACTATGCTTATACCAACGTGGTAAAGTTCATTGACAGATTCAACACATCAATCAGAATTCTAGCACTAACCGCTACCCCTGCTGCTGACATTGAAGGTGTTCAAGAAGTGGTGAACAATTTGAACATCTCCCAAATTGAAATCAGAACTGAGGAGAGTATTGATATCAGCAAGTACATGAAGAGAAAAGACACAGTGAGAATCAATTGTGGTATGAACAGTGAGATGTATGATATTATTGAGCTATTGGGTGAAGCTATCCAAGACGTACTGAAACAAGCCAATGAAGCAAACATCTATGATGTCACTGACCCATCTAGAATCAACCATTTCCTGGTTATGCAGAAATCACAAGCTATTGTTAAGAATCCAACTATCCCTGAAGGCACAAAATGGAAATACTTCTTCATATTACAGGTCATTGGTTATGTTGGTCAGATGCTGAGACGTCTAAAGATCTATGGTGTTAGAACATTCTACTCGTATTTCCAAGACAAATGTGCTGAATTTAGAACAAAGTACGAATTGGGGAAATCTACGAACAAAACATCTGCTGGTTTCTTTTACCATGAAGCTCTGAATAAGATCAAGAAGATTTGTGATCCATTGATTGAAGATAAGAAATACGTCAGTCATCCAAAGTTAGAGAGTTTAATGGAAGAGTTGGTTGACTTTTTTGAAGACAAGAAAGAGTCTAGGGTTATTATCTTCACTGAATTGAGAGAATCTGCATTGGAGATTGTGAAATGCGTGGACGGTAACATTGGTGATAAGTGCAAACCTCACATCTTCATTGGTCAAGCCAAAGGTAAAGAAGGGTTTGATCAAGAAGCCTTCAAGTTCAAAAATTCCAAGAAGGGCCGTGGTAAGCAAAAGAAGCTAGAGCGTGAAGAGAAAGAACGTGAACTACAAGAAGAGAAGGACAAACAGAAGAAGCAAGATGCTGCTAAGAGAGCCGCTAGTAGAACTGGTACATCAGAAGAAGCTCAGGTCCAAGGGATGAATCAAAAGACCCAAAAGGAATTGATCAAGAAGTTCAAGAAAGGTGACATCAACGTCTTAGTTGCCACGTCAATTGGTGAAGAAGGTTTAGATATTGGTGAAGTCGATATGATCATCTGTTATGACTCCACAAGCAGTCCGATCAAGAACATTCAAAGAATGGGTAGAACTGGGAGAAAGAATGATGGTAAAGTTATCTTGTTGTTGTCTGCTAACGAGGAGCAAAAGTTTGATCAATCAATGGAAGAGTATGCTAATGTCCAGAAAAAGATTGCACATGGTGAATTGGAGATGATCAAGTCAGATAGAATCATTCCTAAAGATATTGATCCAGAGTGTGTCAAGACATTTATTGAAATTCCAGAAGAAAACATGGCCATTGTTAGAGGTGAAGATGAAGACGATGTCATCAAACACGCCACTCAAGCGATGTTGGGTAAAGTTCCAAAGGGTAAAAGAGGTAAAGGCAACAAGCTACTGGGTCAAAGAGGTGCTAAAGCTCCAGAACCGGCTCCAAAGGCTCCAAAAAGGTTCTTCATGCCTGATCATGTTCAAACTGGGTTTGTCAACTCCTCAAAGTTGGTGAGAAAAGTTGGACAAGATACTTCGAACACTTCGAATGGTAATTCCTCAAGAGGCTCAGTTCATACACCAGATAATTCGAACATCTTAGGTGGTCTGTTTGATACTTCAAGTGACAGAACTAAATCATCATCAATGTCTAGTTCCACAAAGAAGACTTTCTACATGCCAATGGAAAGCTCAACTCCTGTTAAGGCGAAACCTGCCCCGATCCAACGTGTTGAAACCATCTTGTCACAATCCCAGCATTCTGAAGATGAGGAAGTTATTGAAAGTGATCTAGATGAGATTGACCTGCAACCAGCTAGAAAGAAGCCATTATTGAACAAGACTGAATCCGTTCTGTCTGTCAGAGAGGACAACGATGATATTTTACAAATCTTTGAGCAAGAGTCTTCATCTCCCCCACCACAGCGCTTGGAAACTTCAAGATCACCTGAGATTGACCTGACTTCATCACCAACAAAGACGACACCTATCAAAGAGACGACAGAGAGTCCTAAGCAAAGAGATGCCTTGAGTGAAGAGATCTTTGATAGTGATTTCAGTGACGGTGACTCTGCTTTATTTACCAAGGCCATGGAAAACATCAGAAACCAAAAGGAGAAGAAAGATCCATTGGCACTGAACATTCTTACTCTTGCTGCGTTTGAATGCCCTGTTGAAGAAGGTGACTCTTTTGAAATTCCTTTGAAACAAGCTGAAAAGGTCATGGAAAGGGAATTTGACGAGGATCCAGAGTACAGTTACAATTCATTATCTGGTCGTACCACTGATGTCACACAGAGTTTGAAAGCTAGACCTGCAAAGAGGAAAATTGACACTGAAAAGGCTGATGTAAAGAAGAAAAGGGAACTACCAGCTAAGGATCCACACTTTGATATCACCAAGTTGCTGAACAATCCAACCAGAAAGACTTTGGGAATGAGACACAGAAGGGCAGAAGTGCCAATCAGAGCGTCACAAGTTATTGATCTTGAAAATGACACCACACAACCACCAAAGAAGCCACTGACCAAAAGCTTCAAACCAAGAAAGATCTACATGTCCCAAAGAGATCGTATTGCCCCAGATGAGTTTGATCCAGATGAAGGGTTTTTGAATGAAGAAGAGAGTGCTGATTTCTTTACAAACTATTACACGCCTGTTGAACCTGATCGAATGGATCCAGATCCATTGGTCTCAGCTAGAAGTTTTGCCATGGGTAAATTGAAATCAAGTGGAGTGTCACAAAGGTTTAGAAACTTTATTACGATGACTAGTCAAAAGGATCATAGAAGATTAGGTAAATTACTACGTGAATTGAACCAAAGGGCCAAACTACCATACAACGATTTCCTGAATGGCAAAGACATTATTGTTAAAGAAGATGATATCCAATACGTTGAAGAAAGTGATGATATTGAAAAGGAGAGTGTGATAGAAGAGGAATCAGATCTTGAAATTACTAAGGAGAGAGTTGTTGATGCACACCATAGCAGTATCAGTCTCCTGAGTGATGATGATGCTGACTTTATGAATTTATGAACGTTAATGAAATGCATACTATTATTATATTTACTGGTTGTAGCGCTTTACAAATGTCATAGTTATACCGTGTATTCATGATCTATAATCCTGTCTGTACTGAACTAAACCATATCCTTCACTTACATCGATCACAAACTCTCAACGTACTTCTTCAAGCCTTCGTTCAACTTGATGTACTCACCTTTGACCTTCTCCAAGTCAACAAACAAAAAGTAAACGCTAGCCAAAGGACCAGTGAAGTCTTCACCATGGATGAAATTGGTAGTACCATCTTCATTCTTTTCAAACTTGAAGTAATGATGGCCGTTGAACACGTAATTTGAAACCAATTTACCATCCCAAGAAAGCTCTTCAGGAGTGTTAGTATGCACAACTGGGTACATTGTGTGGTTCATGAATTGGATGGTGGTCTTCACGACAGTACCAGGGACTAGCTCCTTTGGTTCTGAATAGATGGAGACATCTTTCAGTAAAGGATCCCATTCATTGTGGCTTGGGAAGTCCAAGAAGGCAGCACGCACCTTTTCAGGAGGAGCATTGATGGTGATTGAGGATTGAGGAAGTAGCAGAAGGCGTTTTGTGGTTTCTCTGACTTTGTGAAGGGGAACTGTGAAGAAGAGGAGGTTTTAACTAGATAGAAGCCTCCTACATAATGGAAGATTGGTATGGGCAGATTCTGGCGGATTTATCCCGGGTTTATGGGCTTTTAGTGTCCCGATTTGGCTACTTTTGGCCTGTGGGCTGTAAGTTTCTTTCTCGTGCTCTCTTTCCTCATTCCGCTCATTAGTGTTCCAGTAGACAGGTAAGTCGACAGGCTTTTGGTTATTTGTCCAAGGCTCTTCTTTAAAACACACTAAATTTCGGCCATCGCTCATAACACTTGCGGGTTACATTTTTTCGGAACAAAAAAATTTGGGCGAAAACAAACAGAATCATCAACGTTTCAAGCATCAACAACTCAAAAGTATGTGACTATGCGTGGTGATTCGAGATTGTGGAGTGTTACAATGTGTACACTACCCTTCCCATAACCCAATTAACCCTTTGAACGGACAAAAACTAACAATTTACAGTGGATTTCAACGCTTTAGCTCGTATGTCAACTAAGAATCAAGAATGTGACAACAAGGGAAACAATCAGTACTAACATTGTGCTACAGAACAATTCACCGAATTCTACTACAACCAATTCGACTCTGACAGAACCCAATTGGGTAACTTATACGTAAGTGCTGAAAGATCTTGAAGAGGTGGCTTTTTCAAAGGACTTTACTAACAACCCCCATCCAGAGAGAACAATCAATGTTGACTTTTGAAACCTCCCAAGTTCAAGGTACCAAAGACATTGTCGAAAAGCTAACATCCCTACCATTCCAAAAAGTTGCTCACAGAATCACCACCTTGGATGCCCAACCTGCTTCTCCAAGTGGTGATGTCCTTGTCTTGGTCACTGGTGAATTATTAGTTGACGAAGAACAAAACCCACAACGTTACTCCCAAGTCTTCCACTTGATCCCAGAAGGTTCTTCTTACTATGTCTTCAACGATATCTTCCGTTTGAACTACGGTGCTTAGAGTAATCTACATATCAACCATTGTCGTCTTTTAATGCCTTTGTAGATTGAAAGTTGATGTTTTTCTCTCTTGGATGTTCTTCTTTGCACTCCAGTTCATACTGCCATCTGTCATACTTACATTTATGTCCGCAACTTTGTATAATCCGATCCAAAGATGTTCGATCTCTCCTGTTATTTTGTTACTGTCATTTTGGTAAGATTTCAGAAAAATCATGAACCACAAACAACACGGATCAGCCATAATCACAACAACGAAAATATGTCCAATTTGGCTGATTTGATCGCTGAAAAGCGTGTTGAAAGTGAAGAAGAAGGTGATTCCTTTGATGAGTTTGAAGCTGAAGATGCGAGACGGCCAATTGTGTCAAAGAGACCGGTGAAACAAGAATCAACGGAGGGTGAGACCATAGATCAAACACCAACAATCCCACAACGACCAAAGAAGAAGGAGTCTGAGGAGGTCAGTGATGTTTCTAAAGGGACTGAAGATGCTACAGAAGTTGTCACTGAGGCTCCTGTTATCCCTGCTCGTCCAAAGAAGGACTCAGAGTCACCTGTTCCTGTCATTCCAGCAAGACCGAAAAGACCTGTTAAGGAAGAGAAGGCCGTACAAGTGGAAGCTGAAGAGAGTGCGCCACTCGAGGAGCCTTCTGAAAGATTACAAGAACAATCAATTGATGGTGAGAAATCTGAGGCCCAGCCAGAGCTAGAAGTTGCTGAAGCTGACACAGACAATGCTGAAGCTGAAGCTGAATCAAAAGCTGATATCACAACTGAATCCAAATCCCCAGAACCTGTGGTCCCACCACGTCCCTCCAAACAGCCTGTTATTCCTCAACGTCCACAGAGAACCAAGACTGAGGAAAAGGAACTGGAAGTGCCAAAAGACGAAGAGAGTGGGAAAAAGGAAGTTTCACCAGTCATTCCACAGCGTCCACAAAGAGTCAAGACCCAAGAGAAGGAACTAGAAGTCCCAAAGGAAGCTGAAGTGGAAGATAAACAATCCGAAAAGGAACAAGAACCAGCAGTTGAAGTGCTACCAAAGAAACTCGAGGAAGATTCTAATCCAGCTTCTCCTAAGGAATCATCAGAACCAGAGCCATCGATTATTAAGGAATCACCACTAGAGCCAGAACCAACTCATGCTGATGAACTAGTCAAGACTGACTCCAACGCCATTAATGAACTAGTGGATGAAACCTCCAAGCAACTTGAGGACTTAAAGTCCACAATCTCCAAACCTACACCTGTCATTCCATCAAGACCTAAAAAACCACTATCCAGAACATCAACTCAGGAATCTATCACAGATCCTGAAAAGCCAAAGGGTAAAGCCCCACCTCCTGTGCCAAAGAAACCTTCAAGCAAGATTGCTGCCTTCCAAGAGATGCTTCGTAAGAATCAAGAAGCTGAACAAGAGAAGAACAGAGTCCCTGAAAGATCTGCGTCCCCTCCAAAGCCTGAGAGAAATGCCTTCAAAGCTAACTTGAACAACTTGTTTGCACTACCAGGTATGGCTAGACCAGGTGCTATCCCAGCTGCAATCAACCCTCAGGCTGTTGAAGAAGAAGAGGAAGAGAAGGAGGAGAAGAAAGAAGAACCTCTTCAATCTGATGCTAGAAGATCGAGGGCTAAAGGTCCGAGAGGTAAGAGACTACCTAAGGCTGCTGTTGAGAAAGTGGAGTTTGACGATAAGAGAACAATTGCCGTGTTTGACATTTGGAGTTCTGGTAAATTCAGTGGAGAAGGTGTTGACTTCAATAAGTTCAAACCAGAGGTAAAGGAGAAGGAAATTGCAGACGAAGAAAAGATTGGAGAAGCTCTGGGTAGCGAAATTCAAAAAGAAGCTGCTGAACAGACTGTTGAATTCGATGATGCCTCCGAGGTCGTTGAAAAGGATACTGATGAAGCATTGGAACAGAAGGATATACCGGTTGGTGATGAGCAGGAAATTGTTGACGAAGATAACGTTGATGAAGCAGAAGAATCACCAATAGTGGTTGCATCTATTAATGAAGACCCTGAACTTCCAAAAACTGAAAAAGAAACCGAATCAGTGGAGATTAAGCAAGATGATGCCGTTGAGATCGATGAAGAAGTTACCCCAGAAACAAACTCCTCAACAACAGAAGAAATCTCCACAAAAGAGATCAAACCTGTCAAGAATGATGAAGATGACACTCATGATGTGCTAGAAGATGAAACGAAGTAAAAACAGTCAGGATCTGTACCAAAATACACACTGTTTACAGAATCATAACAACAACGGTTATCCTGCATACTTTAAGCCCGACGAGTAGCAAACCCCGAGCAACGAGACAGCGGAAAACACCGCTGGAAAGCTGAAAGTGAGTGTATATGTACTCTGATGCCATTCTCTTACACCTGTGTGGTTTTGGGGCCTTAATTTAGCTTCTGTGGCCTCTTTATTGCTACTTTTGGACTCGTACAAGCAATTCACACAGCCTATGCCCAGAACTGAGGAAAGTATGAGATCATTTCTAGGCCAAAATCTCACGGGAACTTCCTAAAATAGACTTGATACAGCGATAATGGGGAAAATAGTCTCATTTCCAGAGCCCAAACATTCTTTGTGAGCACTTCCAACTATCCAAACCTCTAAATCTGCCACTTCTCCTTCTCTTCCCCACTAAAAGCTCGCTTGTTTCATGAAGATCGGCTTGTTTACGTTTTGTGGCGCGGACCGGAAAATCTGCAACTAATTTAATCCGAATGGATCTCGAAAAAGCCTCGAGAAAAAAAAAGTATAAAGAAGTGAGAATTCCTGCAAAACTGCCGTTTTCCCTTGTAAACACAGCTTCTACCCTCAACGTCACTCAGAACTAAAACCATGAAGTGGGGCTCCCTCTTGCTAGTTGCTGCTCCTGTGCTTGTGTCCGCTTTGGACACCATCAACGTCACTGGTAATGCCTTTTTGAACTCAGTCACCGGGGAGAGATTCTATATCAGAGGTGTGGACTACCAGCCAGGTGGTTCCTCTAACTTGACCGACCCTTTGGGTGATGAAGAGACCTGTACCAGAGACATCGAGTACTTCAAAGAACTGGGTCTAAACACCATCAGAGTCTACACTATTGATAACACTCTAGACCACGATCCTTGTATGAAGGCCCTGGAAGAAGCCGGGATCTACTTGATCTTGGACGTCAACACCCCAGAAGCCTCCATCTCCAGAACTGATGCCAAGTGTTCTTACAACTCCGCTTACTTGCAACATGTCTTTTCTGTCATTGATGAATTCGCTGACTACAACAACACTCTGGGGTTCTTTGCCGGTAACGAAGTCATTGATTCCGTCAACAACACCGATACTGCCACCTATGTCAAGGCCACTGTCAGAGACATGAAGAAATACTTGAAGGCTAGAGACTACAGACAAATCCCAGTCGGTTACTCTGCTGCTGATGTCACTTCAAACAGATTGTTAGCTGCCGAATACTTCAACTGTGGTGATGACGAAGACGCAAGAATCGACATGTTTGGTGTCAACGACTACTCATGGTGTGGTTCCTCCTCTTTCACTGTGTCTGGTTACAAAGAGAAAGTCGAACTATACGCTGGTTACTCCATCCCAATCTTCCTATCAGAATACGGTTGTAACCAAGTCGCCAGCTCCAGACCATTCACTGAAGTGCAAGCCATTTACTCCACCAAGATGACCGGTGTCTTCTCCGGTGGTCTAGTCTACGAATACTCTCAAGAAGCCAACGACTACGGTCTAGTGGAGATCGATGACAACGGTAATGTCACCACTTTAACCGATTTCACCAACTTGAAGAACCAATTCTCATCTGTTGCTAACCCAACTGGTGATGGTGGTTACGTCACTACAAACTCAGTCTCAAGTTGTCCAACTTACGAAGCTGGGATCTGGGAAGCTGATGACACTTTACCAGACATGCCTTCCTTGGCCTCTGCTTACTTCAAATCCGGTGCTGGTGATCCACAAGGTACCGATAGTGGCAGTACCCAATATAGATGCTACGAAGATGGCGAATCTGAAGATGATTCTTCCTCCTCGTCTTCATCTTCATCATCCCAAGAAGCTTCTTCTTCCACTGGTTCAGCTTCTTCAGGTTCTGCTTCTGCCTCTGCCTCCTCTTCTTCAAAATCATCCGGTGACGTTATCAGAGTCCCAAGCTTCTACAACTTTGTTTACAACCTATCACAAGGCTCACTATGGGCCCTAGTCGCTGGGTTTGTCGGTGTCAGTGTCGTCGCTGTTGTCGCATAGAGGAGATCATATCCCCGATCGTTTTAGATGTACATGTAGTTCTACTTTTTGTTTTAATACCATTGCTTATTCATGAGAAAGATACCTCTGTAATTGTAATCCTAAACATATACCCCTAAAAACCGTTTGTCAACCGAAATGAATAATGTCGTATAAAACCTTAACTGTACAGTCTTCTATCAAGCTCTCTCAAAACGTTAGCGACACTCTGCACCTCGACTTGCATGCCTCTAGTGGTCAATTTCCCAACCAAGGTGCTGAAATCGACAGAATTGAACTCCTTATGACGACTCAACGTCTTGTAGGCATCGGCACATGGAATGTAAATACCCTTAGCCGAGGCTGAAATGCCAGCTGTGGAACCGATGGAGGAGCCACCTGGTGTAGTGACCTGTGAAATAGAAGTACCAGACTTCTTAATGATTGAGTTCAACTCTTCATCTTGTGAGGTGGTCAATGGCGATGACACTTTGGAAGAATGAGTGGAGATTGGAGGACTCACTGGCGAGTTCTTCAGTTCATCCTTTTGTGGGGCAGGTTCTTCTTTCTTTTCCTCCTTGGTCTCACCTTCTTTCTCATCTTCATCTTCAGCCTTACTGGCAATAGTGGTACAGAACAGCGTGGACATTGGGTCCATTTGACATTGGGTACAGGTACCTGGATTACCAGTACAACCACCTTCCTCCTTTTTAGGTTCTAAGTCGGTAGCAGTAGCAGTAGCAGCAGTGGATTCCTTTGGAGTGGAGATGCTTGATCTATGGTGTTCTGGAATCTCAACTGTTGGACCAGGATGTAGCACAGGAAGTTTGTTAACAGCAGCAGTGGAAGAATGTCTTGAGATTGGAGGCAGAGTAGCCTGTGTGACCTGTTGTGACTCTCTTCTTGAATGATTTTGTAGCTCGGTGATGGCATTGGCTGCTTCTTTAGCCGCTTCACGACAGACACAAGGAGAATCATCTGAACAGAACCCACACTGTTCCATTGGCGATTCGAAATCCTTATCCGAGATCTTGTCAAACACGGTGGAAAACTCTTTGGCTTCAGTATCATCTTGGTTGCTGGCCTTCTTGAACTTCTTTAGTTTAGGCATCTTCTTACCAACGTTGGACTTCTTTTGGAATTTAGCTGTGTAATCAATCTCCACAGACTCGTTCTTTCTCTTTAGGGAGACAGGAGCCATAGGTTGGATACTTTCAATGGATGTTGATTGAAACTGTTGTTGAGGCTGTGATTGTTGATGCTGCTGCTGTGTTTGCTGTTGTGGTTGTGGAGATGGTTTAATGCCCACTTGAGCACAGATACAATCATCTTTAACGCAGACACCGCAATCAAAGTTGTCATTATTCTGTGATGATATGGATGACTTGTCAGTAGAAGGGGTATTATTCTGTGAGAACTGATGAATCTCTTGTGGTGATTTTGAATGTGAATGGGAATGTGAATGTGAATGAGAGTGTGGTTGTGATAGTGGAGAGTTTGGAGCCAGTGGTATACTGTTGTGCCTTAGACCCTGTGGCTGTTGGGCTCTCTGTAGATGTTGTGGGTATTGTTGTGGAAATCTGTAGTTCTGGTTTATACTGCCCTCGGGACTTGAGTAAGAACCATTTGCGGAAGGCTTGTAGTAGTTCAGTGGACTTGGAGCTGTGACTTGACCATTGGAGTAGATGGCTGGTGAGTTTTGAGATGAGTTAACGATGTTGTTGTTATTGGACAAAACTTTCTGTTTGAAATTGGCATAATCGAGCTTGATATCATTCAGGGCTTTCAATAGAAACTTATTCTCATTCTGTAGTTTGGACACGATGTTCTTGAAATTCAGTTCGTTAATCTCCTTTTCCTTCTCGACTTCGCCTAGTCTCTCTTCCAACTCTGTGACTCTGGTGGCTCTTCTCTCTCTGAATGCTCTTTGAGCAGCTCTGTTCTGGGCCTTTCTCTTCGTAGCAGGTGTGTCTGCACTTGGTTTTCTCCCTGGTTTAGGTCTTGGAGGGAGCACCCATTCCTTGGAAGTCACAATCTTCGTCACGGGAGGAGCAGCACTGATGGGTCTTGGAGCCAGGCCCTGCTGCTGGCCAGGTGTGGAGCCGGTACTCTGTGGAGATGGGGCAATAGCAGGCGAGCTCTTGCTGCTCATGGTGTGTTTTCAGTATCGTTGAGTGCAGCTCTGTGTGGCGATCAGTTTGATAGGTGGAACTGTCAAAAATTTGATAGTGATGATGGTTCTGGAGTTGAATTTTCAACTTTTTATAAAAAAGGGTGTCTTTTAGATATGATCCAAATCTGATCAAAACACGGACAGAACTCGGGCTTTGGTCTTGAATCCCCTTTTTAGTGTCTCTTAGGCTTACTATTGGCCTTGTTTGAGGGTTGAAATGGGTAAAAACACCGAACTTTGCGAACAGTGGCGTATTTGAGAAAGGAAAAATTGGGGTTGTAAACACCTTTCACTGATTGGATATTTTGTATTTTTCTGGCAATTCGGCAAAATTTTTATCAAAAAGATCAGTTGCCGAGGGCGGGGAGGTCGGAATTCGAAAAATGCTGTCAAAATTTTTTGAAACGCCGAGACCGGGCCGGAGACGGGGATCTGGGCTTTGAAATTTGAAAGTGTACCTGTACCTGTTCACTTTACTCTGGTGCGCCATCTCGATGAGCTGTGTGTTGAGTTATGGTCATGGTATTGGTACCTATTTGAAATTGTTACTGGAAATTGATCGCTGATATGTGAATTAGGGGCTCTTGAGTATCTTTAAGTACTGTACTGTGAACACTTTCAGAATTGATGAGATTGTGATCAGGATACTACGCGAGGCACTAATTAATAACGTACTTGAATTCTAAGCCTCGTAGCCTCGTAGGAATATATTTGTTAAGTATACGGTGGTTTATTAAAAATTAAAGGGACAACTGGTTTGATTGTTGGTCATTGATGGAGTGTTCTTCATAGTTTAATCAGTTCAACTTTCTATCTTTCAATTCAATCTCAATTGGAGATGGAGGAGTCGATGTTTCCTCATCTTGTTGAATTTGCTTATACTCAGCCTTTGAATTTCTAGTGGAACCATAACTGTATAAGAAAGCACCACCAAACACAAGCGTAGCACCGAACGAACCGGTATAACTCAATGAATTGTTGAACAACCATAAACTTAATAACAAACTCACGAACTTTCTCAATAGCAGCACCACAGAAAGAGTCAAAGCAGTGGCATTACCAGCAAGCATATTGGCACCTCTGATACAAAAGAATTGTGTTATCACGTTAAGGGCCAAATAACCAACTTGTTTAGGAATGTGGAAAATGATCAAGTTGAAAGATTCTGGATCTTGCCATAGTGTTGTGAATTCTGAAATGATCTTTGGTGACAAGAAGATCACAAAGATAGGCAACCCCATCAGATGTGAGTAGAAGACATTTTCTTGCCAATGTTTACCATAAGTGGCATAGATGTGTTCGTTGTATAACCCCATAACGGCCATTAAAATAGCGGCGAAAGTCAAAACACCAATACCGATGAAGTATAGAATGTCAGAGGACAAGGCATCCAAAAACCCAGTGGCTTCGGCAGTTGGTTCAACTAGTTCAGCAGCAACATCTTCAGCGTGTCTCTTGACGACTTCGTAAAATTCTTTGTCCTTGTACAAAGTAGTGATAATAGCACCGATACTCAGCAGCACGGAGCTTAGAACTTGTAACCAGTTATAGCTCTTCTTAGCAAAAATATACCCAATGATCATCACAATGGCTGTACCTGAACTTCTGAAGATGATATGGACCGGCATAGAGATGTTGAATCTGAACGCGACGTTGTTGGCCAGCGAAAGCAGGAAGAACATGATGATGGTTAAACTCCATTTTTTCAAGGGCACTTTGTTCTGTTTCAAGTAGAAAGGAGGTCTTGTCTTGTCAAAGAAGTTGATGTAGCCCTCCAACGCGATGAACAGGAATTGAAAGAACGTAATAACGTTACCGGAGTCTGGGTTCTCATTGATGATTTTCTCGAGCGTGAAGACGTTGGAACAACAGCCACCAAAGATAAGGCCGATGATCATAAGCCAGTCCTTCAAGGCTATCTGTGAGATGGCAGCGAACGTCTCTGATAAGTTGGACATTGTGTGGATTGTTTCTATGCAGGGACCCCTGGCGTGATCTGGAGAAGAAAACAAAAGTTGACAACAAAAGTTTGGTGTTGTGATTTTTTTTCTTGATAAGGGAAATTTTATTGGTGGTGGAATGAGCTGCACGCGACTCTTAAAAATCGGCTTACAGCTGGAATTGGAAAGCGGCTTTTGTGCTGGGAAAAGTGGTGGGTGTTACAGCAGCTGGCGATCTACTGATTGGGACCTTTTCCAGTTCGGTCTCTCCCCTGCTTCGCTTCCCAGCACCCACTTTTACACCGTTTGATTGGACCGTTCCTTATCAGTTGACCAGGGCACGACGGCTCGTTTGTTTTTGTTCTCGGATAAATTATTTTTCTGGTCGGCGTTTGAGGTTTTTCCATTGTTGAAGGCTCGCGATGAGGTTGGTGACTGTTTTACCGGGTTGTTGTCAGCCACTTTGGTGAGTAGTACGCTAGTGTTTCGCTTTTATGGTGGAGATGAGCTATCGAGACCCTTTCTGTTCCCTGTGCTAAATTCTGTTGTCGATCGGAGATCTTGCTTAATTTTAGGGCCGCGCAAGGCCACAGAATGGCCCAGTCGACACTTTCGTGTGTTCCCGATCCCCAGCTTCAATATTTCTGACAGTGGGGCCAGATAGACTATGTGACCACTGACACTAACGAAAACTTAAACTGTTAAATCTCAAACCATGGACCTCCCTTTTCAATGCTTATTACCTTGATTCAGATCAATTAATTGCGCTTGTCAAGAAGCGGCCCACTTCGTGCCCCATTAGCACAGCGTAATTGGATTATTACTAGATGGTTCATTTGATGGTTCTTTGAGTAAAAAATACACAACCTTCAATCCTGAAGTTTTAACACAAATGGTATTTCTAAATACATTAATTAATGCAACGGAATCGACATGTGCTCTAAGTTTCTTCATGGAAACACCAAACTCATCTTCAGCTATCGGGCTGTCTCACTAGCATCCCCTAAAATAAAAGAAACCTAGTATTAACTTTATACTTATAACACGCCACGCATATCCTTTAGTATTTAGTATCTGCAAGGGGCAGAAAAGGCGTTATTGAAGATAAAGTTAACGGTTGAAATAAGGTCTAAACCTTAATCCTAAAAGGCCGCTATACGTTAGCTAAGCCATATTGTTGTTACACGATGGAAATTGTAACAAGACTGCAGGTCATACGAAATATGTTCATTTATCCGTGAGCTCTCTGCGGCCCTGAAACTCGATTCTTGATTATATATGTTACATTATAAATTTTTGCCGGGAGGCCGCTCTATTGTTTCTTTGTTTCCCGCTCGGCGGAGTTAGACTTTACCACCTCCGGTGTTAATAATTAGATCATGGTGACACTAATACTCCCGTTTATACCCAAATTTCTTCAAAGAACTTCAAGTGATTATACTAGCTACTCATCCCTCTTAGTTATAAGTGATTCGAATATTTATATATAATGATAAATGTCGAGATTCACGGTGTAGTCGTGTTCTTGCATCTGGTGTAAGTTCCCTCTGATGTATAGCTCTCAGGCGTCTAGCTCTGTCATTCATTTTGGACAAAAGCGTCTTCCTGTGAACTCTATTTGCTGCAGCCTTCTTCATCTGAAGAGACTCAGAACGGCTACTACTGGAACTTGAAGACGACATAACAGTTGTGTAAT
>JAJMFP010000208.1:0-97953 GCA_030574855.1 Taiozyma rabaulensis
CTCTGGAATCCTAGGGCGCACTGGCGCACTCAGGACTACTGCCTCACGGCCTTCTCTTTACGACAAAATAAGTATAAAGAGTGGCCGCTGAGACAACATGTTTTAATGTCATCCGGTCTGCGTACATCCCATTTCTCAAAACGCTTAAACACTTCCGCTTTTAACGATACACTGACCAACAAGCTCCGAGAACTGAGCCTAGAGATCAGAGATCAGATATCAGGGGCCAGCTTCCTGCGTACGCCTACGTAATTATTCCTTTCCTCTATCCAACCCCGTCTTGATAGAACACCCACAGCCGCCACAAACCACAGCCCGCGCTTTTTCAGCTGGAAACCAGGAATTTACGGACAAAAATTCAGCAGGCATTCCCCGAATGCATTGTGCATGTATACTATTTCCATTTGAAAAACCCGCAGTTGTACTTCGTTTCGTCCTCTGGAGTCACAATGTTCCCAGCTGATTTTGAACATGTCCAGAATTTTTTACCTTTATTCTCTGAAGTTCTCGCTGTTTTCAAGATGCATGGCTCATCATGTTTGCAATGAGGAACTTTCTCTGATGGAATTATGAACCTGCCATTGGTGATTTTCAGAGTTGGAGTTGGTGGGTTGGTTGTCTTTGAGTAAGTGATTTTTGGTTCCTGGATGATGTCATCTTTGGTAGTTGATTCAGATCCGGGCTTTGTTTGGATTGTTTCCTTGGGTTTGAAGAAACTGGAGATGGAGTTTTGATTTTGTGACTTGGTTGAAGGTTTTGTTTCAAGCTTCACCTTCTTCTTGATAGGTTGGTTAGACATTAGTGGAGTAGAAGCAGGTACAGGGGAAGGTGATGACCGTTTCTTAGCCATTGCAAACATAGAGTGGATACTGTTCGTGGACAATTTGTAGACATACTTTGCTTCAAACTTGGGTAAGCTCAGATCGGGGATATCAACTTCAAACCCAGTAGTCTCAAAATCTGTAAACACTGGACAATGATCTGAACCCATCAGGAAAGGCCATATGTTAGCATCGGTACAGTTGTCTGCCAATTTCTTTGTAGCCAAGATCAGATCGATTCGTGAACCAAAATTCCCAGGTCTTGAGTTTCGAATGGTGTTCCACACTGTGTATAGACCTTTCTTTCTTCCTTGGATTTGTCTAACTGTATCCAAAAGGATTCGTGACTTGTCACTGGTGGATTCACTATCGATACTGTCAACCAAAATCTCGTTCAGTAGGATCTTGGGGATTGAAGACCTTATGAATGCTAAAGCAGCAGCATGATTCACCGTCTCAAACTCCTCGTCGTCTGCCACTTTCAATTGTCCACCCTTTTGCATAGCTTCCAACCCAACAGCACTATCGATCAAATCTCGAGAGATATTGATATCCCCCATCAACACGACTTCTTTTCCCAGAGCCTCCAGATTCCTAATCCTCTGGAACAGTGCCTCAATGAATTGCACTCTAAACTGTTCGCCTTCCTCTGTGTCCATGGAGTTAGCGGGGCAGTAGACGGATATCACCACGAAATTCGCCGCGGTCTCGATAACAATGGCTCGGCCTTCGCCATCGATAGCCTGACACACTTCGTCCTCATAGTTGGGATAACCACCAATGCTACCATCAGTATCTCTGTACTTGCGACCCGATTCGTGTGACACCAGACAGCCAGTGAGCCCTTCCTCAGCTTTGACCACTTTCAACGAGCTTCGTACTCCCAGTGGTTCCGAATCAGCAGGGATCCTCACGTAGACACCAACCCCAGAGTAGCCCTTCTTTTGGGCAGGCACCGTGATGAAAGAGTGGAACCCCTCCACCTTGCCGACATTATGTCCCACGTCTGCCCGTGCGACCTTGAGTTCCTGCAGGGTGACTATGTCGGCGCCCAGCGCACCAAACATCGCAGACAGAGTGCGCAGCTTGTTCCACGGGTGGTAGTGGAAGAGCGTTCTGAAGCCGTTGATGTTGAAGGTCACCAGTCTGACGCTGCCGCCCTGCTTCTTCTCCAGCCGCTGGAGCTCTCGCACGGGATCCTCGCTCTTCTCTGGCTTCTCGCTCATCGCATCGCCTCTCAAAAGCTCCTGGAACAATAGCGCTGTGTAAACAACAGGGATCAGTGGCACTAAAACCAAAACAAACAAACAGTTTCAATTTCTCCGTATATATGAAAGCCCTGCCTGCGCGCGAATTTCATGAAGCTCTGAAAAAAAAAAACAAAAGTACCAGTGCATACACTTCCACCAACAACAAATCCCACCACCAAAGCGCGTTACCATGTCCGACGCCAGCGTGCTGAACAGAGGCCTGGCCCTGATGACACACTCGCCCTTCAAGGCCACTCTGGGCTCCCAGTACGCCTCGTCCTTCGGCGACTTCAACGTCCGCGAGGCGCTGGTCAAGGCGAAGAGCTCCGAAGTGTTTTCGGACGTGGACCAGTACCTCAGAGCCAAGGACCACGTCAAGTCCACCTACAGAGAGGCCCTGAGCTCCAGAAGCATACAGGAGACTGAGAACCTGAGTGGCACACTCCACACTGAGCTGGCCAACGACCCGGCCTCCTCCCACTTGAAGATCAAACTGCTTTCCGAGTACGCTTTGGCTAACACGGTCAAGAATGAAAAGCTGATGAGTATTGACGAACTGAGAGCCCTGAACATCGAGATCGAGATGGAAAAGGACACAAGAAAGGAGATCAAGATACAGCTGAACAACAATTCCAGACTGATCGAGAACGCCCTATCCAAACCAAGGAGATCGAGCGTTAGTGGTGTTTCTGCTGAAGATAGTGACATCTTGAGAACTTTGAACAGTTCGAACGAAGTCCTGCTGAACAAACTAGCCGACGTTAATGAGAAGCTGGAAGAGAACTTGGCAAAGCTGAACAATCAATACATCTTGGCCCTGTCGTTGTGCTATTTCGAAGATTTGGATATCAACCCACCATCACCAAATGACTCTTATGATAAGGAAACTGAAGAGCTGATGTCATACATCGCTTCCATTGCAGTCCAAAGAAACATCACACTACCAACCCCTGACCCAGCTGGTTCCAAATCAAAATGGGCTAAAGATTGTCTTGACGCGATCTTGGAGAATACAACATCGGAATTACAGAGAGCCAAATCGTTAAGAAGATTACCAAGTGACGAGGAGAATGATGCTAAGAAATTGAAAACAGCTTTACAAGACTTACAATTCGCTCACAACTATTTGACAAGACAGTACGAGGATGAACGTAACTTGAACACAACGGTCCTGGAGACTCACAAGAAGAAGAAACTGGCCATTGAAAAGAAATTGTCGGAGAATGTTCTCGAATTGGAAAGAGCCAACCAGAGAGCCATCCTAGTGGAACATGAAAAGCAAATGTTGGAAGAAAAACTAGACGAGAAGTTGAGAGAGATCTATGACTTGCAAAAACAAGTGACGAACTTGAAGATCGAGAACTTGGGTTTCGTCCATGGCACATCATCAATCAGCCCTGGTAAAGAAAACCAAATCCAACAATTGAGCCCAACTTCACCATTGACTGGTGTTTCTTTGGACATGGACACTGATGAAAAGAGACTGAAATACGCATCAAACCCAAAGACACCACTACTACAGCAAAACTCATCCAACAACATCAAACGTCAAACAGGTTCCCAATCGCCAAAGTTCAACTCTTCCATCTCCGTCTTGAGAAAAGAGTTCAAGAAATTGGTCACTGATATGCATAACGATTTCGAATCGGAACTCCAAAAGGAAAAGACCGAACGCAAGAGACTACAGAACTTGTTGAAACTGTTTGAAGAAAGACACAGTGAAATTGATCTGTGATCTTGTATCCATGGTATTATATTGGTTTTATTCGTTGTTTTTTCTGTTCATTTCGTTCTAACGCCTATTTTTTTAATGATTATTGCTCCACGGGTCCAGAGGTGGGCCCTAACTTTGTACACTAGAGGGGATTTTGTAACTAATAGAAACGGTTATTTGACATTCTTGCTTAGAAGTTGTAGTTTGGTTATATGCCTGTGTCCCTAACCAGGCACTGTCAAAACACCTGGACACCATATACTAATTTTTTCGTGGTCGACGCGATGGAAGAAAAATTCCAAATCATCAAAGTTGAAATCAGTATCAGACCGTGATTACTATACCTAAAAGCCCTAAGAATGGTAAGTAATAGTGATAGAAACACAGATTAAGAATAGTACTAACTGCAATTGCCAGAGTGTCCAGATTTACGGTGATCAAGTCACTGAAGAAAGAGCTGAAAACGCCCGTCTTTCATCCTTTGTTGGTGCCATCGCCGTTGGTGATTTGGTTAAATCCACTTTAGGTCCAAAAGGTATGGACAAACTATTGCAATCCGCATCCACAGACCAATCCTTAGTCACCAATGACGGTGCTACCATTTTGAAATCCATACCCTTAGATAACCCAGCTGCTAAAGTCCTTGTCAATATATCAAAAGTTCAAGATGATGAAGTCGGTGATGGTACCACTTCTGTCACCGTTCTATCCGCTGAGCTATTGAGAGAAGCTGAGAAGTTAGTTGACCAAAGAATCCATCCCCAGACTATCATTGAAGGTTACAGAATCGCCTCCAAGGCCGCTTTGGAATCATTGGAAAAAGCCGCCATTGACAACTCTGATAACACTGAGAAGTTCTACAACGACTTGCTAAGCATTGCTAAGACCACTTTATCCTCCAAGATTCTATCACAAGACAAAGAGCAATTCTCCAAGTTGGCTGTTGACGCTATCTTACGTCTGAAAGGTTCAACTAACTTAGAACATATCCAAATAATAAAGAAGATTGGTGGTAAGTTATCAGATTCATTCCTAGACGAAGGTTTCATCCTAAACAAGAGATTTGGTACCTCTCAACCAAAGAAGGTCGAAAACGCTAAGATCTTAATTGCCAACACATCCCTAGACACTGATAAAGTCAAGGTCTTTGGTGCTAAGTTCAAAGTTGACTCTACTTCCAAATTAGCAGAACTAGAAAAAGCCGAGAAGCAAAAGATGAAATCAAAGATTGAAAAGATCTCCAAGTTTGGTATCAACACTTTCATAAATAGACAATTGATCTATGATTACCCAGAACAATTATTCACAGATGCCGGTATTAACTCCATCGAACATGCTGATTTCGAAGGCGTTGAAAGATTAGCACTTGTCACTGGTGGTGAAGTTGCCTCTACTTTCGACAACCCAGACTTGGTGAAGCTAGGTTCTTGTGAATCCATCTCAGAAATCATCATTGGTGAAGACGTCATGACTAAGTTCTCTGGCTGTGCTGCTGGTGAAGCATGTACCATTGTGCTAAGAGGTGCCACTGAACAAGTGTTGGATGAAGCTGAACGTTCATTACACGATGCCCTATCCGTCTTATCACAAACCACAAAGGAAACCAGAACAGTGTTAGGTGGTGGTTGTGCTGAAATGATCATGTCCAAAGGTGTTGACACCGCAGCTCAAAACGTTGACGGTAAGAAATCATTGGCCGTGGAGGCCTTTGCTAGAGCTCTAAGACAATTACCAACCATCCTTGCTGACAATGCCGGTTTCGACTCTAGTGAATTGATCACCAAGCTAAGAACAGCCATCTACAACGGTATCACCACTTCAGGTTTGGACTTGAACAAAGGTACCATCACCGATGTCAGAGAGTTGGGTATTGTTGAATCTTACAAATTGAAGAGAGCCGTTGTGTCCTCTGCTTCTGAGGCTGCTGAAGTGTTACTGAGAGTGGACAATATCATCAGAGCCAAGCCAAGAACAGCTAACAGAGGTTAGATAGAGTAATACGATCATCTTTTCATGACTTTTCGGGCGTAGTTACCAAGGACTTGTTCAATTGATCTAACACTAGCACCGTGACTAAGACTACACTATCCAGGTATCGTTGTAAATCATGCAATTTATCTCAAGTTTAGCATACTTTTAATAGCTCTTGATTCAGAACTAACCTTCTTTTCCCACTCTTCTTCTGTAGCCATCTCTGATTTCAGTATACTGGTACCAAAGTCAATGATTTGGAAACCAACGATGGAGCTATTGGAATCACGGAAGACGAGGATGTTTCTTGGAGCAACGTCGTTATGAACGACATGACAGATTTTGTGTAAGACCTTGTCGTATACCTCAGCAATCTTCTCTTTCCATTCTTGATCCAACTCACCCGCCTCATCAGCCATTGATCTGACTTCCTTAGCACCTATTGGCCAATCATTATCAAACAGCAAGTAAGCTGAAGAACCAGGTGAGTGGAGGCGACCTAGGACACCACCAGTGACCGAAGTATCAACGACAAACCCATAGTTTGCTGTCTTATTAGCCAACAAATACTTGTGATACTCACTTGAGCTATCTGAATGGTCAATTGAGTCCTTGATTTGGCGATATACGTCCACTTCTCTCTCAATCGAGTCAATAGCACCTTGGAAGACGGCACTTCTCAGTTTGATGAAATGCTCCTCTTGCAACGACTCATCATCTTTCAACATTTGAATTGTAGAACGTTTGCTTTCTTCATCTTCAAGGATAAGCCCTTCTTCAATAGTCCTCAACAAATGCTTCTGTGTCTGAATGGACATCAATGGTGACAGAAGCTTTATAGTCTGAGTTGAAATGCCAGTAGCGTTTTCTTTTGTTGATGCAAGCTTCGTCAAATGGGTAGAAGGGGCTGCAAATACCAAAGTAGAGTGAGTTGGACCAATGTTAGTGGAATCTACACTCCCAGCAACTGGTGTGTGGTACTTTCTTGAAACAAAGGGAACATCATTGGACATATTCACATAGGCAAAACTCCCGATGGATGGGATTATAGATGTTCTGGAGGTGTTCTTGATTAGTCTGATGGGATCGCTTTGGTTGCTTTCCGATGAGCTTACTAGGGTTGGCAACGCAGAATCAGATGTGTTGATATTGGACGTTCTTTCTTTTGGGATGTAATTTGCCTGAACTTTGGTCTTCTTGAAAGTTGACTGATCTGTTTTTTGTTGTTTCTTCCTTGAAGATCTTTTAGTACGTGGTGGAGGTTGAGATTCATCAAATTTCCGTTTTCTGGAGCTTGATCTCTGATTCTTACCAGAATGATCGTTGGAACCATCATCATCGTCATCTTTTTCGTTATCATCACCTTCTCCTTCACTGTCATTGTCTCCCTCATCATTGGAGACTTCTTGACCATACTTTGATCTTTGATAACTGATGAAGCCATCTAACCATGAGACTGGATGAACACTTCTTTTACAACATTGTTCTCCTTCAAATGGGTCTAGGAAGCACAGAGTTTTCAGTTTGATGGCACTCTGTAATTCCAAATTCTTCAAATAAGAAAGCTTCACTTTTGGCACCCCAGATACCGCATCAACCTCTGTAATTTCCATTAGTAGGGAATTCTGGTAGTCACCGACAATGGACATAGGGCATCCAAGCCACAAGGCTTGTTTGATGCTCTTATTGATACATCTCTTGTAATTCTTGAGTGCCACATTATTCTTCTTAACAAACTCATGAACACAATCATGGACGACAGGCTGCTTTCTAGTGGTGCAGCAGCGAAGTCCGGTGGGGTGTGGAGTTTCTGGTGTATAGTTTTGTTGTGAAGTACCATCATCCAACGAGGTCAGTAAGGACCAGAATAGATCACACCATTGGAATTCATTTTCCAGAATTAGACCATGTACTTTCAGGATCTGAGTATCCACGTGCTTCATTTCAGCGATAAACACCGGTGATATCTTTAGTGTCTTCAAGGTCGTCAAAGATGGTGATAATGCTTTTAGTGAGGTCTTTGATGTTGTATAGTAGTAATAAGAAACATCAATCTTGCTGTTAAGTAACATTGAATGAAAATGGACGTTTGTGGCTATTTTGGTGGATAGTTCATTCTGTGCCATTCTGGACAACAGTTCTTTGATTGGTTCTGGTGGGTTGTGTTGAGGATCTGTCAGTTGGGCCAGTAGCTTCACAGCTAGTTCTTCAATGAGATCATCTTCAGTAATTCTCAGAAGATCAATGTCAACTTCGTCAGGTGAAAAGAAGGTCTGTAATAGGAACCCTAATAGCCTCTTCTTCTTGTGTTCAAAAGAATCATACTTGTTCCTCAAGATTGGAAGTATTGGTGTCAGAATTAGCTCTTGGTATGCTTCACTAGCATCATCCTCTGAATCTAGAAGGTCTGAGACCCTCTCTGAAGGTTTACCACGAATTTCATAGAATGTCTTGGTTCCTGATTGCGTACCAGGGATCACAGGATTGAATCTAAATGACTTGTTTTTCTGGACCACATCTTCATCAATGTATTCTTTGTCAAACTTGTGAACGTCGTAGAAATTAGCAGGAGGTAGAGTATCCTTGTTGACATAGCTTTGATCTTGTGCAATGGCTAGTGTTGCCTCTGTGAATTGCAAGTCCTTGTGAGTACCGTCAGTTGATTTCAAGCTCACCACAAGTTTGGAACTCTTGTTCTTGGCTGTGACCTTGGTAGAATTCTTTATTTCTGGCACAACGGAATCATCAGCGTCGAACTTCGGAGCAAACACAGGCGGAAGCAACACGCTAGCAGCTAGGTCTAAATTTGGATCTTTATCAGCATCTTTATAGAGTTCAACTTTCTTATCTGGCGATGTGAAGTCAGGGTTGATGTTCCTGTCATCAAACCGGACATTTTTCAAAGGATCAGGCCACGTTCTCCTGAAGTCAGCCAAGCTGAATCTATTCATTTGGATTGACTTGGTTTCAAATGTTTTTGAGCTTCGAAGGCGGCAAGTGACAGGCCTCTCAATTTCTTATTTTTTGATTTCTGGGGTAGTTTACGTAATTACTTTGTAAGCAAAACATTTATCAGTGCGGAGTCAAAAATCAAAGAAAGGAGTTTGGGCTTTTACACAACAAAGGCCTTCACAAGAGACACAAAATGCTCCGTCTGGTCGGTAAAAGAACACTGGCAGCTTCCACGAGTCGCTATGCTCAATCACTGAGAGCATTCTCCGTTTCGGCTGGGCTTTTCAACGATAATGAGCCTTTGAAGGACTTGAAAACTCTCCCAAGAAAGGAATATGGGGAACTCCACGAACCAATAGTGAACCCGGCCGACAAGTACAAAGAGCAGAGTGAGGAGCTTCACAAGTTTGGCCAGTACTTGATCACCACTTTGCCTAAGTACATCCAGAAGTTCTCCGTCTGGAAGGATGATCTGGTGATCTATGTTGGTCCTACTGCCTTGATTCCTGTCATTACCTTCTTGAAAAACCACACTTCCACTCAATTCAAGAGCATCATCGACATCACTGCTGTGGACTATCCTTCAAGAACTAACAGATTCGATGTCGTCTACCACTTCCTTTCTGTCCGTTACAACTCCAGAATCAGGGTCAAGACCTATGCCTCAGAAGTCTCCCCAGTTCCAAGTATCACGTCCTTGTACGAAGGTGCCAACTGGTTTGAAAGAGAAGCCTATGATATGTATGGTGTCTTCTTTGAAGGTCATCCTGATTTGAGAAGAATCCTTACCGATTACGGGTTCAACGGTCATCCTTTGAGAAAGGACTTCCCAACCACCGGTTATGATGAAGTCTATTACGATGAGGAGAAGAAAAGAGTCGTTTACAAGCCATTAGAATTGACACAGGCTTTCAGAAACTTCTCTGTTGGCTCCAGTGTTTGGGAACAAGTTGGTCCTGGTAAAGATGCCACCCCAGATTCTTTCAAGTTCCCAATCCCAGAGCCTGAACCTGAACCTGAAGAACCAAAGAAGTGATGGGTCCACTGACTATTTATTATTTATTGCCTTATTTATTACTATTTACTCTTATTTATTTACCCCTACATCTATTTATGAATACACAGATTTCCATCTTTGTCCCACATTTAGTGATGTCATGGTTTCCCTTCATTTTTGTGTCATGAAAAGTGGTGATGTTTGGAATCGAAAAAAAGAGCCGAACTTACCAAGTTGGGAGAACAGCTAACAAGTGTCTACATTCAAACTTTGCTAAAGAAAAGAACTTAAAGATTTGCTACCCTTCAAAATGTTTGAACAATTGATTACTCACGTTTATGCCGGTTTTCGTTACATTGGTACATATTGATACCCCGAGTCTTTCAACATCTGTGGACACAACTAACAATTATAGGCTTGGCATTGCTGGTATTCATCCCTCTTTATGTGTTTTTGGATTGGATAGGCGTCTTAGGTCCCCACAGAATCAAGAACATTCCTGTTGTCGAAGGTTATCCCGTTGTTGGAAGATTGTTTGATGTTTTGAAAGATCCGGCTTTGAACTACATGAAATGGCAAAAAGAGTACGGTGATGTCTTTCAGATTAGGATGGGGACTAAGATGGTCGTCGTCGCTAACTCTTATGATTCCATCAGGGAACTTTGGTTGAAGAATCGAGATGCCAATAACTCGAGACCTATGTTGTACACTTTCCATTCTGTCCTTTCGAAGACTCAAGGTTTCACCATTGGTACTACGCCTTACGGGGAGTCTTACAAGAAAAAGAAGAAAGTTGTTGCCACTACATTGAACAAACAAAATGTCGAGAAGTACAGTGATTTGATTGACTATGAAAATAGAGGTATGATCAGAAGAATTGGTGAAGAGTTAGACAAATTGGCCTATACGGGACAGGATATTGATATGTTCAAGTTGCTTCAAGGTTTTGTCTTGAGAGTTAGCTTATACATCACTTACGGTTATTTGGTCAAAGTGGAACATGACGATAAGTGTCGTTTGTTTGATGAGATCACCTTTGTTGAAAACAGGATTGTTAGAATGAGAGGTCACAGCTCCAATGTTCAGGACTATCTACCCATCTTGAGATATCTACCATTTGATTCCAAAAGTGAATTTGCAGCTGATTTGAGAAGAAGGCGTGATGTTTACATGACAAAGTTTATGGATGATTTGAAAGTGAAGATGGCGAAGGGCCAAGATGACCCTGAGTGTTTGGTTAGTAAAGCATTGAGAGGATATGAGTTGTTCCCCGACGTCAACCACCAAGAGTTGACATCAGCTTGTTTGACAATGGTTAGCGCCGGACTCGACAATACACCCTTAGTGTTGAACTTTATACTTGGGCAATTATCTCAACCAAACTATGGTCAAATTTTACAATCAAATGCACTTTCAGAACTTTTAAAGTCATTTGATAGTTTAGAAGATGCTTATGATCAATGTGTGACTTCCCCGAAAGTTGATTACATCGATGCTTTGATCAAGGAAGGTTTAAGGTACTTTTCAGTCTTGCCAACCAGTTTACCTAGATGCACCACTAAAGATATCTACTACAAAGGTGCTATTATCCCTGCTGGTACAGTGATGTTTATGAATACATTTGCTGGTAATCATGATCCCAAATACTTTGCTGCTCCCTTTGAATTCCACCCAGAGAGGTTTTTGGATGAGAACATGAAGCTTTTAAAGACTAGTGAGAGTACTACAATGTTGTCCTTTGGTGCCGGGAGCAGAATGTGTTTGGGTGCACATTTGGCCACAAAAGAGATGTATGTATCACTAGTCAGATTGTTGGTGTTGTACAAGATTGAAGAGCCTAAAGATTCCAGATTCTTGATGGAGACGAATCCCTTTGAACTAAATGAAGTGCCAGAGTCTGTTGCCTTTGAGCCGCGCTCTTACAAAATGAGATTGACTATCAGAGACCCGCTGGTGTATGACAGATTAAGGACCATGGAACGTGTGTGAAGTTAAGACCTGGACATTCTATTGTTTTACCTCCGACAATGTAGACTATCTATGTATTCTTGTAACCACAGCAACTGAGCTTTTGGCAGATTCCCGTGTCAGCAAAAAAATTCGCGGAGCCCACGAAATTTCCCCAGTCGAAAAAGGGAGAGCCAACCAGATCACTTTCTTTACAAATAAACAGAGAAACCATCAGAACCTGAGACTACCGAGGATGGTTCTACCAAGAATGCTCCCAGGGGCCTCCCTGCTGGGCCGTCGCTTCTTCTCCTCCAGTTTTCTGCGTGCGAAACCGAGTCTTGCTGCCGTTGCTGGGTCAGTGGCCGCCTCTAGACCTTCAGACTTCAGACTTCCAAAACCAAAAACATGGGAAGAATCCAGTGAGTCAGCCCTGGACAAGGCCATGAAGTTCTTCCTGCTGTCAGAGATGTTCAGAGGGATGTACATCGTGTTGGAAATGTACTTCAGAGCCCCATACACCATCTACTACCCTTTTGAAAAAGGTCCAATCTCCCCTAGATTCAGAGGTGAACACGCACTAAGAAGATACCCATCTGGTGAAGAGCGTTGTATTGCCTGTAAGCTATGTGAGGCTGTCTGTCCTGCCCAGGCCATCACCATTGAAGCCGAAGAGAGAATTGATGGGTCACGTCGTACGTTCAAGTATGACATTGATATGACCAAATGTATCTACTGTGGTCTATGCCAAGAATCATGTCCTGTTGATGCCATTGTCGAGACACCTAACGTTGAGTACTCCACTGAGACCAGGGAAGAGCTTCTTTACAATAAGGAGAAGTTGTTGGCTAATGGTGACAAGTGGGAACAAGAAATCCAGTATTGTCTGGATTATGACGCTCCTTACAGATAGAACACATCATTGAGACGAGTTGTGATCTATGAAGCTTATTTATTATTTATTTATTTATTCTATTTATTACACCTTTATTTATTGTTAAACCTATTTATTCATGCTGTGCTGCTCGGTGACTGTGGGCTTTGTTTCTTCAAAAATCAATGAGGTTTCACTATCACCCGGAAATACACGCAATATTCATCTCACAAGGAACGTAGTAGTAACAGAGAGCGCTCTCGGTGTGTTTGGGTCAATGTAATCGCCTTCAATTGTGTTAATGAGACCAGTCTTTACTAGTACTCAGCCTAGTGCTCCTAGGATATAATGGCACCGCGAATTTTGAGATTCAGCTTTTGATAATGAATTGAACCCACATAGCCAAAAAGACCAAAGCTTTCCCTGTTTCTGAGCACCCAAGAAGTCTTTGAGAGACACAATGTCCAGCCATAGAGATATACTGCATACGCTGCAGCTTCTGTTCGAAGACGGTGGCCTGCTGGCGGCGCTTGACCACTTCCACCAGCTGTCAGATGAGGTGTTCTCGTTAGAAGGTGTCACTGATTCCACGCTTCAATTGGTCTGTTATTTTCTTGTTCAGAGCGTTGAACTCCCTGGTGTCGACTCCCATGCTGTCAGCAAACTTCTTCTTCCGCTGTTTGAGCATCTCCAAGAGACTGGTGACTCGGAATTGAACAATCACATTGCCTCAAAGTGTCTAAACGACATCTTTGCCAGTGTATCTGACACGGCGCCTGAGCAAATCAACATTACAGATCCCGGATACTTCTCCCTGGCGCTCTCTATCATGAATGAATTGCACTTGGGACAGAGAGCTTACCTGCAGAACTTTGTTGTTGAAGTGATACAGAGGTTATCGGAGCTGTCAAAGTTGAACAAAGGTGTCATATCAGAGATTACTGGCCTCTCAGAATTGTTGATTGACCAAGTGGTTTCCGAGAATGTGATGAATGAAGATTTGCTGGAACTTCTCAGGTATTCCAAACTGAACTCACAGCTTCTCCTCAAGTTGTTCACTGAGCTGAAAACTTCATCAAACAAGTCACAATTGATAGAGACGATACTCTCATTGGCAAACAAGAAAGAAGAATCGTACTTCAACCTCCATAATTCCTCAATCACATTCACATCTCCAATCAAGTCGCCATTCAGAAGCTACACCACCCAGTTCTGGATCTCATTCAATGATCTTTCCAATTCGTTGATCTACAGCCTGAGCGATAAGATCAACCTGCATGTCGAAGCATCCAAATTGTCCGTTTACTACAAGTCCAAGTTCGTTGATCAATTTGATACGTTTCAATTTGAGCCTAATACTTTTTACCATGTTGTTCTGATCCATGAGAATCACAATTCACAAAGAGCTAGAGCCAAGCTTAGGTTGTACGTTGATGGTAACTACATCAATCACATCAGATGTCCTTTCCCCTTTGTCTTTGATGAGCTTGAACAAGACTACAACACAGATATCTCAGTCAAGATGGGTTCCTATGCTTCAAATCTTGATTTTTCCAATGTTCTGTTCGTTGCCAACAGCTTGCCTTACGAGTGGATCATCTTGTCTTACTATTTGGGGAAAGAATACACCGGTAGGTACCAAGATCCAGATGTCTTACAGTGTCTGAACTACGATGATAGCACACAATTCAACTTGAGACTACTTGAGTCAACCAACAACAGACAAGGAGAGTATAATATTGAAAATCTGGATATTTGCATTCCAAGAGAATCGCTGCTTTTGAACTTCAATATGGACATTGCAAAATCTGATGCTTATGAGATCGAAGGTGGTCTACTTGCCTCTGATATCACTGAAATTTCTGGTGCCGTGAGAGTTGTTGAATCATCGAGTTTCCATGAACTTTTCTACTCTATTTCAAGTCTACAACTGATTTATACCCTGGTTGAGGAAGCTGAAGATCTAGACTCCGTGAACCAATACGTTAAATTGCTGTTGAGTATCATCAACTCAAACTGGAAGTTCATCCGTGAAGTGGAATCTAACAACGGGTACAATATCCTTGCCACTCTTTTGAAGTACAAGAAGTCTGAGTTCAAGAAAAGTTTGAGCATTGAACTGTTTGAAACAATTCTTGGATTTGTTGGTTACAACTTCCAATCTCCTTTCACATCTGTCATCTCCAATCATACTGCCTATGACCTTTTGGCTTTTGATTTGCAATTATGGAAAGGTTTTGAAAGTGACGGTCCAGAAGAAGGTCACAATGAGCTGATCAAGTTCTTATTGTTCCAGATCACTGTGTTCAGCAGAGAATGCAAATATGCCACTTTTAACAGTTTAAAGATCAAGAAAATGAAGATCACCAGAAAGGTCCTGAACCACTTATCACAGGGGTCGTTTACCACTGAAGTCTTCCCTGAGGTTTATGATGCTCTGTCCACTCTTGTGCAAACCAATTTAACTCATGACAACATCAGTCTACTTGCATCATTTGTCATCTATGTGCTGAACGAGAAGAACTTTGATGTCGGCACTCTGGTCCTAAAGGTCTTAGCTGAATCGTTCTTGGATCCTCTTTTCTCTAATGCCACCTATTGGAAGAAGCTATTTGGCTCTGTTTCTATCAAGTGGGTCTTACTACTGCTTCAAATTGGTAAGAAAGACAGATTTATCGTTCAGGTTGGTCTATCACTGCTGATCAAGATCTTCACTGTTGCACCAAAATCTTATGATGTGTTTGTCAAGAACAACGGTCTTACTGTGCTGCTTTCAGTGTTGGGTGATGTCAAGATCGGTGAAATTGAATTGAATTTGTTAATCAAAGGTGTCTTTGGTCAATACGTCTATGATTTGAATTTTGAAAAGTTTGCTGGATCCATTGACGTCAAAGAATTGAAGAATGTCGCTTATCCTGAGTTGAACTACTTGATCCTAGATGTCTTGGAATACATTGTCCTGAATGACATCTTCCAATCAGATACCCATGACAAGATCACGAACCTGTTGAATCACTACACCCAGCTCCTGAATACTGCATTCCAAGAGAACCCAAGCTTCACTAAAAGACTGGAAACTGATTTGGTGTTCTTGAAAAAGCTGTGCAACATGATTTTGCTGTTGACTAAACCACAAAACACCACCATCTACTTTGACTCTGCGCAAAGAATCATCCAGTTGCTTTCAAGTATCATCATTTCCAAGCTGTTCAATGCTGACACAAACAGCCTTGAGGCTTATTTTTCCAAGATCTTCACCACTGATGAACACTCGTCCAATTCTATTTCCACTATCTTTGTGTCACATATCTTCCCTGAAGTCTTGGTACATTTGAAAGGATTCATTACTGAATTTGAAAGCTTACTCCAAACAAACAGCATCAAGTTCACCAATATTGGTGTGTTTTTGAACCTTTTGAACAATGAGCTGTTGACTTTCGAATGGAACTTCAAGGACTATTTGAACTATTTATCTGTGTTGCTGAGTATCTTGGAAGCCTACAAATCAACGGGTAAGAGTTTGAGAAATGCTTATTATCTCCAATTGGTGAAGAACATTACATTTGCCCTAAATGCCCTCTGTTGCGTCATGAGAGATTCCACTTCCAAAGAACACCATGAGGAACTGTTGAAAGAGTTTATGTTCCATCAAGCTAATTTGTTCACTAAAGAGAATTTGACAAATGAAGGTGTTTCTAATGTCCTTGCCTTACTGTTGAACATTGGATCCACCGGTGACGTTGAAGTGGCGAATACTGCTTTCAACTGTTTGAGAATCATCTTGATGATGAGACATGATGATTTGGCTGCTATTTGTTCTTCTATCACCTTCAGAAACTACATCAGTGCCATGAAGTTCTTGAATTCAATCACGTCTTCCAATGATGAAGATGTTATCTCCACCTATTTATCGGATTCTAAGCTAAGAGGTACTTTTAATGGTCATTTGGATGCTTTGGAGAACAAAGTGAGCAAGAACTACAACAAGGACAAGTTTGTTAGATCTGAGCAGAGAGTTGCTGATTTGATCTCGAAGTATGAAGATTTTGTCAAGGTGAAGTATGAGAATGTTGAAGCTCTAGTCAAAACTTTCCAAGCTGACAATGAGAATTTGAAGTTGAAGATCATTGCTAATGAATCTATGAGAACTGCCAGATCTCTTCAAGACCAGCAAGACAATTCACAGTTCTACATCACCCAGTACAACAAGATCAAGGCTGAAACGAAGAGAATTCTAGGATTGCAATTGAATGAACCAGAAGATATCAAGACTTGGACTTTGGATCACATGGAAGCTGTTGATAGAATGCGTATGCGTTTGTTACCATTTGAAGACATTGAAATTGACCAACCTGTTGAACCCGTTGTTGAACCTGTGGCCAACGGTACGAATGGTGTCCAGCCAAGAAGAGCAAGTGAGGTTAGACAAGAATCACAAAGTTTGAACTCATTTGAATTGATTGAATCTGATGTTATTGATGACTCGTTGAACACTTACAATGACAGAAACAGAAAAGTTTTGAAAAGTTTGTTCCCTGGTGATAAGATACATGAGATTTGGAATGTTAGTCAAGTCATTGGGTTGGAGATTGTTGAAGGTATTTTGATCCTTGGTCAAACACACTTATACTTAATCCAGAATTATTTTCACAAGGCCAAGACTGATGAAATCATTGAAATCAATGATGCTCCTGAAGAAGAAAGAGATTCTAACATCAAATTGATCACTGGTCAGCCAAGACCTAAACCATCACAGCATCAAGTTGCCTCCAATCACGCTGTTCACACTTGGGACATCTACAAACTAACTTCGGTCACCAAGAGACAATTTCTGTTGAGAGATGTCGCTCTAGAGTTGTTTTTCAGTAATGGTAGCAGTTTCTTGATTACTTCAGTAAAGACTAGAGATAGAGATGTTATCTTCTCCAAGCTGTCCAGCGTTGCTACAAATTCAAACATTGACAATGATCTTTCAAACATCTTCAAAGAAACAAATTTGAACAATGGTGGTACTTTGGGCTCCACTCACAGAAACTTTACTACCAAATTGGCTACTGTTTTCGGTGCTGAATACTTGAACTATTTGGATGCAACCAAGAAATGGCAGAATGGTGAAATGTCCAACTTCTACTATTTGATGATCGTGAACACTTTGTCTGGTAGAACATTCAATGATTTGACTCAATACCCTGTGTTTCCATGGGTCATTGCTGACTATACCAGTGAAGAACTTGACTTGAACGATCCAAAGAGTTTCAGAGACTTGTCTAAACCAATGGGTGCCCAGGCTGAACAGCGTGCCAATCAATTTCAAGAACGTTATGAAGCTCTGAAGAGTTTGGAAGATGAAAATGCGCCTCCTTTCCACTATGGTACACATTATTCATCTGCCATGATTGTTGCATCATTCTTGATCCGTTTAGAACCATTTGTCCAGTCTTATTTGTTGTTGCAAGGTGGTAGTTTTGATCATGCTGACAGACTGTTCTACTCAATTGGTAAAGCTTGGAAATCTGCTTCACAGGAAAACACGACTGATGTCAGAGAATTGATCCCTGAATTCTTCTTCCTGCCTGAATTCTTGACAAATATCAACGGGTACGACTTTGGGAAATTACAAGATGGTACTAAGATCAGTGACGTTGAATTACCAAAATGGGCTAAAGGTGATCCTAAGATCTTTATTGCAAAGAATAGAGAAGCTTTGGAGAGTCCATATGTGTCACAACATTTGCATGAATGGATTGACTTGGTCTTTGGTTTCAAACAACAAGGTCCTGAAGCTGTGAAGGCTATCAATGTGTTCAACCACTTGAGTTACGCTGGTGCTATTGATTTGGATTCGATCAACAATGAAGACGATAGAAGATCCATCACTGGTATCATTCACAATTTTGGTCAAACTCCAATGCAGATTTTCAACAAACCACATCCTGAAAGAGACATTGATACTGTGTTGACAGTGGATTTCAAGAAGGTGAAGACTAACCCAGCATTGATTTATCAGACCAAGTTCAGAGAACCTATCAAGTTCCTACATTTCAAGACTCATAGCGACAATTCAGGTGATGCCTTCTGGAGAGGTTATCCAAATCTACATTTGAATGGTGAGGTTGAAATCAAGCCTGATACACACCCTGGCTCCTTGGTCATCAACAGGAAAGTCTTTGAAAGGTTACATGATGACAAGATCACCGCTATTGGTAGACTGGACAACGGTACGATCTTTACCGGTTCAGAGACTGGTATCATTCATGTTTGGAGATACATTGTGTTAGTCAAGGGATTCAATGAACAATTGGCATTCGAGTCACAGTTGAGATTACATACTTCAGCTATCAAGGAATTGAAAGTATCACCAGAGTTCAACTCATTGGTCAGTTTGGATGTTGCTGGTAATTGTTACTTATGGGATTTGGCCCGTTATAAATTGATCAGAAAGATTGGTGATACGGCCTTTGACCATGTTGCCATTGCTTATGATAATGGGCTGATTGTAGCCTCCAGTGGCTCCCTGTTGCAATTATTCACGATCAATGGTGAATTGGTTCTAGAAGATGAATTGTCCAGTGATGCCACAATCACCTCTTTAAGCTTTGGGAATTCCAGAACACACTCCACTGTCAAGGTGAACAATGTTGAAAGCCATGAATTTTGGAAGTATCATTCCGTGATCACTTCGGGTTGGTCTAATGGTGATGTCATCCTATACGAAGTGTTTATCAAGAAAGAGGGCGGTTGGGCCATCAAACCACTGGTTGAGTTGAAGTTCAGTGATGGTAAAGAATCCAATCTTGATAAAGAGGACGTCACAATTACAGAGAGTTATTTCAAGAGTTATTTCAACTATGAAGAGGAGAAAGTTGGGAAAGTTGAAGTCATTGCAGGTGATATCAATGGGAGAGTTGCCGTTTGGAGATAATAATGATATAACTATACACGATACTAGTGATTAAGATTACGTGCAAAGTAGTGTGTAGGGTATAAGTACTGCTGTCATACATTTTCAGAGGAATATCTAACAATTATCTATAACTAAAGGCAGGAAAACAAAACTTATTTGGAGGACTTAGCAGCTTTCCCACCCCATCTATCATAAGTGTATAGACCAGTAGTGGTTAAACATAACCCTAGGAATTGGTTTGTGGAGATGTGGTGACCTGTGTAAAGCATACTGACGACAATCACTGTCATTTTCTTCATCATACTAGCGATGGAGTATGTGACAGTTGGGAGAGCACCTAGTAAATGAAAGGCAATTAACGACTGGAAGAAATGGGAGATACCATTGATGAATAGTAACTTCCAAGGAATGAACACAACCTGAGCCTCAGTGACATCTTCTAAAGCGGATGTTAACTTCAAGAAATGTGGAGCTTCGATGTATAAGAACCATGGCAAAGACATTAACCCACCAAGAGCAGAACAGTATAGTAATAAAGTCATCTTGTCATATTTGTTTCTAACTTTTGGGAAAGTAGGGATCTTGGATTTTTCAGTCTCAGCGGCATAGCTTTGAGCTCTTCTGTCCATGGCCACAGATTTCTTTTCAGAAACAGGTAGGACTTCAGTCTTTTCATCACTTTGGGCAAGAGCAAGTTCAGCATGGTTGTTGATATGTTTCTGGTTATACGTGAAGACCGTCTTACCATAGATATTCTGGGCGACAAAGACCACCAAAGACAATGTAGCATAGAAAATACCAATGTATCTAGTACTAGCAGTGGTGGAGACCAAAGTGTCATTGGCATCTTCGACAACGATTAGCAAAATACCCAAGACCAAAGGCAGTAGTGACAAATAGGTCCAAACTGGGAACTTGACGTGGTAAAGGGCTCTGTATGTGGAAACCAAGATCAATGGGGACAACGTTTTGATACCGGCAACCGTGGAAACAGGCACCAGGGCAGTAGCACTGTGACTGAACAACTTGCCCAAGAACTGGAAGGCGCCCAACGGAAGCACTGTGATCAAGATGTGCTTGTTTGGCAGCTGGATGGCAGGCCCGTTCAGGCTAGGGACCTGGCCCTCTGGGAACAGGGAGTGGAGGCTTGGGAAACGCGACAGTGCCAGCATCGTGGTCAAGCATAGCGAGAACACAATGACGAACTGGAACTCGCCGAGGGCAAGCGGGAAGGGGAACTCGTTCAAGATGTGCTTGGTGATCTGGGACGAGACCGAGGAGACACAGTACCACAGCAGGCAGAGGGTGATGGTCTTGACCGATATCGGTGGGATGATGTCCCTGAGCAGCAATAGGGGAGACTTGGAGACTGTACCGGGCATAGCGAGCGTGGGAGGGGCGAGCGAGTGTAGCAGGGACCTTTGTTGGGAGCTCCCAGGGGAAAGAATATCTGTGGAAAGCCGTTGGTTTTATACGGAAGGGTCCAGAGGCCTCGTGGATGTGTGGTAGCTAAAAGATGCAGGAACTGGTCTTTATAGTGGAAAAAGCTGGCAGCAGCGGAGGAGTCGGGCTTGCTGGGGAGGAGGGGCAGCCGTGTGTGAAAGGGTCTGTGGAGGGTGTCCGGGGAAGCTTCTAAGCAGCGTCTGAGCAGTGCAGTGGCAACTTCTATTGTTCTCTGGAAAACACCACCAGCTTCTTGTTATTGTGTCAAAAAGAAACCACCTGTTACTGTGGTTTCCGCGAAAATTGCCTTTTCCGGCCGCCTGCAAGCTCGAGAGCCGCATAAACTGGCGATGAGTTACTATTTTTATCTGTGGAGACAATGGCACGAGTGTTTGGTGTTTGTGTGTTTAGAAGTGGTGTTTTGTATACAAACAGTCACACTGTGGATCGAAATGTATTCCTTTTCTAGATCCATTCCACCAAGAAATAACAGAGATCGGCCATAAATTATAGACAGAGCTGGCTGGTCCTGCTGGATCTCACAGAGAAACTCCATGCAAGTGAAGCAAACCCCAGATCTGGGTAGCCAGTAGGTACACTGATTCAACGGGCCTTCAAGTCTTCTGAAAATAACCCATCATCACACCTACACTGTAACTAAACATAATCTCCATGCAAAGGTTTATTAATAAACTCTAACCTACTTCTTTCTATTCTTAACACCTTGCGCCCCCGCTTTAACTTTCTTCTCGCTATCGATCTTCTCTAGAGCACCACTTGTCTGTTGTTGGAACTTCGCAGCGGCTTCCAAGGCGGCTTTGTTGTTCTTCTCCTGGGCAGCCATCTTTTGCTCCTTCATGAACTGGGCTGTTTCTGGGTCAAACTTCTCTAGGAGCACCGGTAGCACTAGTAGAGCACCAACAATGATAATACCACCTAAGTAGAATGGATTGTTCAGTATGGTAGCAACAGGTCCACTTTCTAATAAACTGCTCGTTCTCTTCTTTAAGTATTGACGGGCTGGTGCCTTTGGGTTAGGAATGACACGGATTGGATGTGGGACCTCCAGGGTCAATTCTTCCAGTCTGTGGGCACCTTGTAGTAGATACGCAGTCACTGTGTCGTTTGATGAGACTCTAATGTTCGTCTTGAATGGCTGAAGGTTGTAATCAATGGATGAGATAGATAGGATGTATGAACCTTCAGGGATGGACTTGAACTCAAAATGACCATTTTCTTGAGGTAATGTGTGCTTCTTCAAGGTAGTCTTGGATGCATTGTCAGTGACTTCTACCAGACTTAGCTCGGTGGTCGTGAAGATGGAGTGATTGACATCTTTTGGAAGTTCGATGTCGCCCTGAATGGTAGCACCGGACACAAAGGCGATAAATTGGACTAGTACCAGGTAAATAAAGGCACAATGACTGTATGAAAGCATGGTTGACAACTTGATTTGGCTATGGATGGAATCAGTAACACCTTCAGTCAGCAAAACAGGCCCAAAGCTCACAATTGCCACTATCAACTATACACGTCTCTGCCCTCTCTCACAAACAATTCGAGATCAGACAAAATACAGAAACACCCGAACACCACCAATGCCCTATAAAAAACTTTTCAGATCTTTCAACTCTTCTCAACTTCTACAAGCTTTCCTTTTCTCTATTGTACCAAGAACCCGTATTATTGTAGGGTATCAGTGCCGTTTTCTAGGCTGCTACTCTCTACAACGGGTTCGAGAGCAACTTCTGCCTCCGGGCAGCGATGGTCCCAGCTGGAGCGGGCGTGTGAAGGTTTCTGGGAACGCTATCTCAGGTTCCTTCCATGGCGTCATCTCCTTACCAGGGATCGGACAGCTTATTGTGTCAATAGAGAATGGACTGAATGGACTCTGTTTCAATTGATCATTGTAGTTGTCTACGCTTCGGAAAGTTTCACAGATTTTGCGTTTGTATTAAGGGCATTTAATTACACTTCCACTTTTGGTTTCACCATGTCCATGTTCCAGCCTTTGAACTCATCACTTTGCTTCACCCAGTGTGCAAATGGATAAGACTTCAAGGTCTTGACTGGCTCGTCCCTTGTGATCAACCCCTTCTCGATCTGACGCTCAATAAGACCATCTAGGTATGGAGAGACGTGATCTCTGAAACTTTTAAAGTTCTTGTATCTGGTGATCTCCTCTGAGGCTTCATAGATAGTCTTCTTTATCAATGAAGGGATCATTGGTTCATCCTTCATATCCTCAAAGTCATAGTACACTGGGTGATTGGTGAAGATAACAGCTTTGGACTTAGGCAACTTTCTCAATGTCTGTCTCTCAACTCTTAGGTTAAACTTGGTAGGTAAGACTGATGGGTCAACTTTGACACCTTCTTCCAAGACATGGACACCACTAGCTAACAATTCGTGATCCCAGGAGATATACCATGAAGCTCTTTCAACAGGATTGGCAGGGGTCATCTTGGCAAACCATTTCTCCATTGATCTCTTCAAACCTGATTCGTAATGAGGAACACCACCATGGATGACATCCAAACACTCGCCTAGTTTGGAGGCAATACCGAACCCACCACCAGGGAAAGGAACAGCAGCGGCAACCAAGTAATGCTTCCCGTCATCTCTCTTTTGCACAACGTAGAAGTCCTCCTTGGCCATCTTGGAACAATAGATCAATGGGTGTTCCTTCAATGGACGTGACATGTCTAGCACTTCACCGGTCAGTTCATTAGTGACATGGACACCGTTATCTTTGGACTTGAACAACAGTGGGTATCTTCTCAACATATGTTGTGTCACCATCTCCATCAGTTCAACACAGGAGTCATAGGACTCTGGCAACCAGTCGACGTTTTCTTTACCGTACTCATGGATGATTCTTTTCTTCTCCTCGATGTATCTCCAATAGAACTTATCCATATCTAACCAATGATTGATGTCAAGCTTAAAAATGTTCATCGTCTGAAGGTATGGCCAACGGAATGGTCTCCAAGGTCTGGCATCATAAGTCTTCACTTGCTCTGGAGTGATGTATAACGGGGTAGGCTGTTGGATCTCCTCCTTGGAGTTGTAAGGAGCTTTGGCGGCAGCAGGTAATTTGGCGGTTTGCTTTGCCTTGGATTTACCTTGTAGCTCCTGGAGTAGCTTATGGCAGAAGTAGAACAGGGCTGCTATGACAGGTGCGATCAATGCGATTTGTGACATTGTAGTAGCTGGATATGTAGTGAGTTCTATTCCCCCAGGCCATTGTGTTTTTTGGATTCGTGCATAACTCTCGTTACTTATACCCCGTTATCGCTATCAGATCAACTCTCCCTAAAAACCATCCCATTTCTAGAACAATCAGCAACTTTGAACCGCTTTGAGAGACAGCATCCAGCAATCTCCTGAATCAAGCAAAAGTTCCTGTCTTTGAAGTCTATTGTGCTGACCCCTTGAACAATCTCTGGATCTTTTATCCCAAAGAAGCAAATGTGTTAAATATGCACGTTCGCGACAGCTTATCAGATACTAGCGGATTTTGATATCTACACAATGGTTGTACTCGCAGTAAGAACAGGTACTAAAGCTTGGGATACGTATGTTCTGTGAAGGTATGTCTGAATATGGGTGGTACAAATCAGCCCATTAGCAAGAACATGGCATGTTTTTTCTTAGGATTCCTTCCCTAATCAGTTAGACGTGAATAGACTCTTGTTTTCGCGAACCTGCATAATCTGTCTAGATCACAGCTGTTATAGCTACATTTGATAATAACATCTCGTCTCGACTCTCGTCTCAATAGTGTTGATCGGGATTAGTGTAACTATTTCACCAACACGAGAAATCCACGAGGAGCAACACAACATCACCAATAGCCAACCTTGGCTGAAGCTAATGTATCACACATCTCTATGTAGTTTTCCCAGTCGAAGTCACCATTGAAATGGCGTCTCCCTTTCTCGGAGAGCTGAGACTCTCTTGCCTCAATCAAGCTTCGATAATCTGTGTAATGGGCACCAGGTGGCTCTTCTGCCTTAAACCAACTCTCATATGTCACCTCCGCCTCATTCACGTCTGGCACCAGTTTATACATCTCAACAATCAGCCATTTTGTGGGGATGGACATCTTCAATGGTTCATATATCATGAACCTGGGCACATCAAACTAGCTCGGCCCGCGTACTGGCAATACCAAATGTCTCAAATCAAGATGTTTGTTAGTCTTCCAACTGTGTTGAACCAGATAGAAATAGGCCACCTTTGGTGGGTGAGCCATCAACTCCGCGACAACAGACATGGGACTGATGGACATTCGCAATCCGTTGGCAAGAGCCTGGCTAGTGTTGTTGTTAATGTCAAACACTAGAGGAGCTGTTGGAGATGAACCCTCGCAGATATAGTCAAACCCTGGAGTCAAGATGTAGAAAGACGAAGTAACCTCACTCAGAGCACGTAGTTGCGGCGATAACAAGTGGCGAAACGTTTGACGTGGTGGGATCTGAACAAAGATGGTGACGAATTTGGAGACCGCAGAATGGAGCCCTGGAATGGCGGACAAGTCTGCAATGAAGTCAATGTTCTTCTGGCCAGGTTGTTCAATGTCCAGTTGTGACACTATGTTCTCAGTGATGTGTTCAGGAAACCTGAGGACAACACCTTCGCTGTCGAACTTGGGACTCTGGCGGAACTCGCCTTTGAATAGAGGAAAGATGATGGGTTGTCTTGCCATCAGTCAAATGTACTTCCTTCTTTCCAAGACTGTTTTTGAGTTGATGTACTGGAGTTGTTGTACTTGGTTCATGATGTATCTTTTCAATTTCTCGAAAATATTTCTGGCTTGACCTTTTGCATTTGAACATGGAAGGAAATCTTTTCTGACAATTCTATCTTTCAAAAGGTTCACGGTATCTCAACATGTTTCACTCCCAATAACTACACAACTACAGCTCAATACTTATTTTTAACGTACAATTAAAAACTTATTACACAAAACAAGTTATGAAATATATTCCATGGAAAAAGCTTCTTTTATAAGGGGGATGGTGGTGGATGATGGGATTAGAAATGATATGTGATTGTCAAAAAAGGCAGCAGTGATGAGACTATAAACTGTTTGATGGACAATTCATAATCTTCTACCACGACGACCACCTTTTCTTCTGGTGGAATCGGATGGGATTGGAGTAACATCTTCAATTCTACCAATTCTTAAACCAGATCTGGCTAGGGCTCTTAGAGCGGATTGACCACCTGGACCTGGGGTCTTGGTAGAAGTACCACCAGTAGCTCTTAATTTGACGTGGACAGCGGTGATACCAACTTCTTTACATTTTTGAGCAACATCTTGGGCAGCTAACATGGCAGCGTATGGGGATGATTCATCACGATCAGCCTTGACTTTCATACCACCAGTGACTCTGGCAATGGTTTCCTTACCGGATAAATCAGTAACGTGGACGAAAGTATCGTTGAAAGAAGCGAAGATTCTAGCAACACCAAAAACTTGGGAGCCGTCACGGACTTGTGGACCTAAAGTAACGTTTTCTGTGGATTGTTAGTACAACATGTTCCAATAATGATTGGGAGAGCTTGGTTTATGGAAGCTTGATGTGTGTGCTGGGTTTGAAGTTGGGTTCATCATGATTCCTGGTGAATTTGAGTTCATGTTTGAACTTTGGTATTTGATGCATTAGATGGCTCAGTTTGGTTCCAATATTCGAATAATAGTGATTCATTTCACTTATGTATGATCTAGTTGGTGATAATTGTTTGATCTCTTGGGTCTTAACGCCCTCTAGATATCTTCATCTCACATAGTTTGACCAAATTGGATATCAACACAACTCATTGGCAAATGACCCTCTATTCTCTGACATTTCTTCACGGTCTCTCTTGCTCCATCACACATTCACATTTCCATATTCTTGCTCGCCAGACGTCCTGACATACCTGAAGACATTGTTACGCTGTGTTATCTGAGGTTGGTGATGTATAAGATTTAGTTATTTCGCTTTTCAAGAAAACTTTTGCGTCGTGAAAAAAAAACCAAAACTCGGGAGGGGCCACACACAGCCCATACAAAACGCAGGGGCTCCGTAACCATTTCCAGGAGATTTCCGCGAATTTGGCGGTGACGATTGGATGCCCTAATCCGGATCACGTGCAATGTATGGTGAGCTTGTCGTTAGGGCTGACATTTGGACAGTCAAAGAGTTCTGAGTTTAACATGAGAGAGGCCATGATGAAGTGTTGTTAGTTACTGTGGAGGGCATACAGGTGTATATAGAAAGTGCTTTACTCTTCTCTTTAGTCACTAGTACCGTATATTCTTCTAGTTTAATCTCTTGCTCTTCACTTGTATCTTGCAGTCAAGTGCAATCAATTGTGACACTTTCTTAGTACCAAGTTCCGACAAAGGAAGCACATACTATACCCACAAACTACGCAATCAGTAACTAAAATACATTAACTTTTATTATGATCTAATGCAAATCATCTAGTAGACGAAACCTAAGATTTTACCAGAGACGTGTTTTCTTCTGGCTTCTTCGTGGTCCATGATACCAGCGGAGGTGGTCAAGATAACGTAACCAAATTGACGGGCTGGTAGTAAGTTATCAGTCCATTTTTCAATGTCATCGATTCTGACGTTGAATCTTGGGGAGATGACACCGGTCTTGTTCAAACGACCGTTCAATTGGACAACGATCTTACCGGATCTGTGGTCGTCAATGTATTCGAATTCATCAATGTAACCGTGTCTTTGGATGACTTGTAAGAATTTGATGATGACCTTGGAGGATGGTCTGATGATAACTTGACGTTTACCGGTTTTTTCGGCGTTGTTGATGGCGTTTAAAGCATCAGCTAAGACGGAGGTTCTAGTCATTTTTGATGATGGTCTGAAAGTCCCTGTGAAGTGTAGTGTTGATAATTTTTCATTAAACTTTTTCAAGTATCTTTGGAAAATCACCAATTTTTCAGCGTTGACCTAGTGTACATCACGTGCTTTTACGGTAAAAGTATGGCTAGCCCTAAACATGACAGTCGACATCCTCAAACATCCATACACCACTATCAACTTTCTCACTGGAATATTCGCGAAAGCCACAAAACAGCAGAACAAATTCGCGGATTTTCCACTTTGGCGCACTGAAAATTTCCCAAGTTTCCGGTAGGCGCCGCACAGAGAGCCTTTCCACAGGAAGAAAAAACAAAAATTTCACCAAAGAAACACGACACTTGAATAGAAAGACTCAAGATTCAAAGAAGTAACAATGCCTGTATGTAACAGCAGAGACACACTGGGTGGACACACTTGAACGGGTACAGAAGAACTCGAGGCCACGAGATATAGAAACGATGGAATCAATACCGTTGTATTGCCACCAATTATGGCCAGATGATGAAAGTCAAAGTGAAGGATACCACTGCCAGGAGATATCAATAGAGAACGACAAAAAAGAGGAGATATTTCAACGCAGAAGAGAAGACACAAAGTAACATATCATCAAGACTCAACTTTGCACTGCGAAATCCATACCCTTCAGGACCCACCCAACATCTTATAATCTGAGTTCAAAGTACTAACATTTCAATCTAGTCCCAAAAATCATTCAAAACCAAACAAAAATTAGCCAAGGCTGCTAAGCAAAACCGTCCATTGCCACAATGGATCAGATTAAGAACTGACAACAAGATCCGTTACAACGCTAAGAGACGTCACTGGAGACGTACTAAATTAAACATCTAAGTTGATTTTATCCTTGATTGTTTAATGATAAATACGAACCACCAAAAACAAAAATCTAATATCTTTTCACTTTTGTTATATTGCCAATGAATTGTTTTATGCTGCTCTTTTGTTCAACTTCATCAGATATGGTTTTACAGTACTCAAAGAAGTTTGATGATTTTAAAGGTTGTTTAAAAGGTTTATGTTGATATAATAGAAGTCTGTATATTGTGCATTAATTCTGCTGAAGGAAGTGTAGTTGGAGGTGCCGTCTCTGGATGGGTGAATCCTGTTGTAGTGTTGATATGACTGTGGTGACATATCTTATCTCAGTTATATATGACACAAGAGGATCTACAGTGATAGTTAAACAAAGCCAAAAGAAAGGCTAATAGAAATCAAATAAGTTCCTTCTCATTATCAAGTCACTACGTGCCCTTTAACTCTGGATTTCTCTGGCCAGGTAGGCTGTAATGTTAGATTTTTCAAGTCTGTGCCCTAGAGACTCCTCTCCAAAATCCGCGCCTGGAAAATTTATGAAAAATTTCGAAATGGACTTTGAACTCTACAACAAGCACGTAAAACAACAACGACGCTCAAATTGTTGTCTTGAGAGGCCCCGTTCGGGATCATGGGATTCATGAGGAAGCATAAGGGCTCTCCGTTAGGAGATGATGGAGCTCTTGGACACCATGTCCCTGATTGGGTCATAGCTTTTTTTCTGTATGTATTTTGTCTGTCTGCCAGTGCTCCTTCAAATCCAATTGATTCACAACCAACGCTTACTTACACAATCACAATGATGAATCAAACCAAGAATTATTAAAGCTAGATAGTATATGAACATATGTAATGACTTCAGTTCTCGGAACTTCTATTTTATTCTGAGATTACAGGCGTTGGAAGTATCATATTGGGTGAAGAGACGTACACCAGTTCTACCTGATAAATTACTAACCTTCAACTTCAGTGATTTTTAGAGAACTTCGTCATTTATGGAATCAGAATGCATCACTGGTAATTCAGCAAAAGTATCCAACAGCATCTGCATAATACCTGGATCATACTTTCCTTACAATAGTGTCCGTTATGGAGATGGTATTCCTCATACTCTTCGGCGGTCTAGCTGTTGTACTAGAGATATCATGGAAGGCGAAGATTGTGTACTTAACTGTACATATCTGCTTCATATGATTGAAATGACTGAATGCACCATGTTTCAGTGGTATAATACATGGAGTTTGTACCATTGACGCTCTAATTGAACCGTAGTTCTCGTATTGTAGACCAAGAAGACACAACTGGCGCTAACGGAGCTGAACTACGGACGTGTTTAATGAACGTTACCTAGCGTAGAGATCTGAATAAGGTCTTAACGAGTATACTGAAGGCTCCAACTCAAGGACAGTCGAGACCACAAGCACATCAGAAAACCATATGCCACATGTTTCCTTGGTTTACACTTGAGCTGCAACTCCGCTCCTTCTACTGCTGTTAACATTCCGGTATCCAAAGATCACATGCTGTCCATGCGGAGGTACGCACGCAGTTTCTGTAGAACCGTTGAACATCTGTCGATCTGTTTTGGTGGCGCTGACGCAGGCTGTTAGGCTCGAAAGCTCGAAAACTCCAATCATCAGACGATCTCTCATCGCTCGAGCATGCTCATACAACGGCCTTAGTGAGCCAATACTGGCTATTGGTGGTGGAACAGATGTCACCAGTGGCAAGGAGGGGATACAAATGTACTTGATTGGTTCAATTGGCTCTTTTGCAGCGAAACTGTGCCCCTTTTGGCTGTGTACCTGAGCTAAGTTTTTAGCGAGTCGGCCCTGGCCAGATCTGGGACCTGGGATCTCGCTATTTTTGTACTGGGAAATGGGCACAACAAACACAACCACAGCCAGCAGCCAGCAGAGTCGGACATGGTTCAAAGGGGCAACGCCCGTCAGCCAGTGCACGGTGCCGGGGCTTTGTTCGCTGCACTTTGGGTGGCGTGTCGTGGTTACGGGACTACTCTCTGCTTTCCACAGATGCCGTCTTTGTGGTTCACTTTCTGGCCCTGTTCCTGGCATTCCATTGTTGATGCAAACTGGTGTATGGTCCCGGGAATGTGGGCAAAAGCACAGATCTCTCTTTGTGAACTGTCAAAGGGGCCCTGATCTAAGGAGCTGGACACTTCCAGCTGGACCTAACTACACACCCTTGCCTCTCTACATGTACTGGCTGCTTGCTCTTCAGCTGGCCCTTCACGATGGGATTTAAGGTTGTTCACTGTACATCGCTTACAAGACCAACTGATCTCGAAGCCTGCCAAAACCTCAGGCCCGATGCAACCATAAAAAATCACCCAATTGGCCGCAGTGGAACTGTCAATTGATCCCGGTTCTACTCGCTGCTCTGTAGGTTGTAACTTCTCGGGGGCTCAAGACTGCAGAGCGCATACGTTCTCGCACTTTAGTGGGAATTCTGGCCAATTCGAGGTTTCCTTGGAAAGTATGCTTTGTGGAGTCAACGAAGCCCAACTTAAGCCTAGCTCATCAACTCAACCATCACTATGGTTTCAATCATGTTGGAGGAGTTTATCTCTTAACAATTGAGTAATGAGTTCTGCTTCACCTCCCAAGCTCTGCTTGTACTACTCAGGATTGCAGGAGCTTTGATCATAGCGGACTTGTCCCTGAATGCTGAAGCGAAGAGCATGAGCATAATTTCCTTTTCGCAAGCCCGCTGGTGGAAGTTCGAGGTTAATCGTCTTGTTAACTTCTGAGTTTGGAAAAGCCAGCTAGGAACTTCAGTAACTTCTACTCTCCGGAATGTCATACGTACTAGAGTCAGTTTTTTCAGTCCGATGGAATGTTGATGTCGATAATTACGGCCGACATGAAAAGCGGCAGATCACCGACGTAGCGGATCAGACGCTGAGTGTTCAAGCAGCGAACAAGCGGGTGCCTCAACTGGCTCTTGCACTGCTGAAACGCTGTGGTGGATCCATGGAGTACGCTCGAGTTTATGTGTATGTACGAGCTGAGCCGGAACAACACTCACAGCGATCGTCCCTGCGCTCGCTTCCACATAGTGGCAGATCAACAACCACTTAAAAGGGGACCAAACTCAACATGACTAACGTGCGATCGTCCATGGCTTCTCGGCTGATTGGAATAAAGTTTGAAAAGTTTCTTGATATCGAAGCGTAAGTGCATGCTTTTTTTGGTAAGTTCTGCTTAGGTTGCAAATTAGTTCAAATTCGGGTTTCCAGCGTATCCCATTAACGCACAGCGGGTAAACACGCACTAAGTATCGAGTCGATTTAGCTCAATTGACAGCTGAGTGGGCTACTGAGTGCAGATACCAGCATAGAATATTCATCTGGAACACAAGTGCACGGGTACTGGACTCGCTCTGTGTGATTATGTTGGGTCCGTTTGGATACTTCTTGTTCATGACGCTCAAGCTCATCAAAGAAGAGGTTTGACGATCTAAGGAAAACAGATCTGTGCAACTGGAAAGTGTGGAGAGCCATAGACACAGCATCTACTGCTACAGTTGTAGGTGCGCTGAAACACTATGTGTTCCTTCGTATCAGTGCTCGTAAGTATAGTTGGTCCTCATGTAGCTGATGTTGGAAAGTGCATCAGATGGATGGAGCTCCCCTTTGAGTTACGACAAAGAGCATTAGGTTTAGTCGACAGTGATGTCTGTATGCTGGCGCAAAACCACAATGTTCGGTACTCACCTAGGCGTAAACAAATGGCTTATTCTCTTTTTCGATTATAATGACCTAAAAGAGGCATGGTAAGGTACCAATTTGGGTATAGATGAACTAATTGTCTTTGTATGAGCTCCTAAAATACTTCGCTCAAACACATTTGCGAGACACATGATACGGGATCTGTCAAGCCAAACAGCTCAATCTCATGGTTTCCTCTCCGTATGTTGATTGAATACAAGCCTCGAGGCTCAAGTAGTCACCAAGTTATGACGATCACCTCTTATCTCTCTCATCATGGCTTCCTGCACCGACTAATGGTGAGAGAGCCTCGCTTCTGTGTGTGAAGAGGCAGCCACTCGGTTGATCACTGTTATCGTTAGATCGCCTATATACCCTCTACGTGCTAACAATCTCGAGTAAAACATGATAGTACGCTCTGTTTATGTATCACCGGGAAAATACTAGACGTATGTCTCATGAGTTAATGAGCCGTTGAGTGCATGATCTTTCTTCTGTTTTGTTATGGGATGATTGTGCAAGAGTTGATGCTATTCGCTTATAATCGGGATTCAAGACAGCGTCTGTGCGTCAAATAGAAAGCTACTCTAGTCGTAGTTTGAGAGTCGAGATCTCGCTAGCTCGCTTGACACTCATCTATTAGGCCAGATTCCACAAACCACCATAGATCCAGAATCTAGATCCAGCGCTGGTCCCGGCCCCAGCGAACGCCACACGGAGCTGCACGATAACGGTTGAAGCAGAAGCCAAACAAACGAATTGGTGACCTGCGTTCGGCACGAGCGATCGCCCCTGGAGCGTATGGCCCGCTTCCCGTTTGGGCTAAATTACTTCCTCTTTGGGCGCCCAAGTGTGCTGCATGTTCCTGCACCAATTAACCATTTTCCAAAAAGGGGATTGGCGTTGCCCCGAAAACAGGATTCTGCTGCATTTACCGATTTTTCTCGCAGATTTTTTTAAAGGCGGAAAAAAATCAAAACAAAACAAAAATCGGAAAGTGACTTGAAGGCAAAATCATATAAAAACAACACCGCTGCACCTTTTTCCACGCTACTACCACGGCAACATTTCTGGCACTTTTCTCCACGAACTGCATCACCAGCCCCCTCAGACCTCCACAGCGCCTCTGAGCAGTCTCCAGTCCGAAGGCACCCTCACTCTCACGCTCCCGTTGTTCTGGTATTAATAGGTTAGGGGTCATTCAGTTAGTCCTCTACACCTGCAACGAGCCTCCTCAATCGGCACAAGAACCAACAATCCCTCACTAGCATCTGCATCTCCACCCACTTTCACTTCCCACTACCTCTGTTTTATTACTTCTACCCCCTTTTTACTCCCCATCAAAGCACCACTTTATGATTACGCGTCGAGGCATTGCTGAACTAGAAATGACTTTATCTATGAAAACCAACAACTCCGAACACACAACTGGCTCTAAGAAGAGAGTCATGAACGAAAGCATGATGTCTCCTCAGCTCAAGGATGTCAGCTACTCTTCATTCACTAGCAACGAAAACATCGATATTGAGGAAAAGACTACTCCAAAGGTTAACAGCATAGCATCTTCCCAAGGATCCCAAGGGCTAAGAAGAAGTGTTGGTCTCCTCAATTTGAGCATTGAAAGATCTCCAAACGTTGATGCCTCTTCATCTCCAAAGTTTTCACTAAGGAGAAAGAAACTGTCTATGAATGATTATGATGAAAACAATTACATTAATGACGTTGAGAACTGGTCTCCATTCAAAGAACCAAACACACCAACTTCCAAATCAAAGAACAACTTGAAAAGACCTGCTAGTAACGGTGAAAGTCTGTCGCCATTCATTAGTGATTCTCAAAGACCTTTGTTGTTTTCAGCTAAGAAATCTTCCACCACTGAAGAAAATAGAAGTTCCATTCAAATGAAGTTCAACAAATTGAGAAAAATGGTCTCATTAGACAAAGTTGACTACCAAGCTGAATCACCATTCGACAACCAATTGCATCCATTACCAAACCCATCTATTCATTACCAACAAAAGCATGCTCATTCTGAAGAAACGATACATTCACCAAGCGAATCTCCTTCAAGACCAGCCAGACAGAAACAGAAACTTGACAAATCAGTTAACAAAAAGGTGTTGGCTGTCAAGAATGAAAACACTGATGACTTCTACACTCCAAACTCTTATAAATTTGTCAAACCTCTACAAACTGCATTCATGTCTTCTGGCTTACTAAGTAAGAAGCATTCCAAACTTAACGAATCTATTCATCCACCAGAAACTCCATGCAAGAAGCCTGTGCCTGTTAACTTACAAAGCTCACAAAAGCAAAGTTTCCCAAGCTCAAACTTGGCCAATGTTATCACGGCCAGTTCGCCAATGATCAAAGATAACTCGACACCAAAAGTTTCAGAAGATGATGACCACTTGATTGCTAATGATCCAAATCAAGAAACACCATCCGCAAACAACTCCTCTTTAGCCTTCCTACCTAGATCTGCTAGAGCTGTTAATACCCATGAGTTGAGAAACTGTCTAATGACCTTCACTAATGAATTTGATGATAGTGCTGAGTCTATCTTTGAAGATGAATTTGACCTTAATGACCCATCCACGCCAACACGTCTAAGAACTGCTAAGAATGCTGCTTTGGCTAAATCCTTGAAGTTGAACCTAACTGACCTACAACCACCAACCCCAGGTAAATCAAGTACACCAAAGACTCCAGTAGATGCTTCAATTGATACTAGTGGTGATTTATCCAACATGTCAGGCTATGGTACAAATGCTTCATCATTATTGACTTCCAATGACACTGATGACCATTTGACTTCACAATTTCAAAATGTTCAACTGGTTGGTAATGGTGCCTTCTCCAACGTTTATGAAATCACTTTCCAATCGAACAAGTACGCTGTCAAGAGAATCAAGACTCCATTCCTAGGTTCCAAACGCCGTAAGAGAATCTTTGAAGAAGTTGAACTATTGAAGATTCTACAAGAGAACCAATCCAGAGATGAAGAAGGTAAAGAATACGTTATCAACTTGATCAATGATTGGGAACACAGTGACCATTTATACATCATGATGGAATTCTGTGAAAATGGTTCGTTGGACAAATTCTTGGAAGAATCAGGTAGTTTGTCTAAGCTTGATGAATGGAGAATTTGGAAGATCATGGTTGAGTTGAGTATGGGTTTGAAGTATATCCATTCTTGTGACATCTTACACTTGGATTTGAAACCAGCTAACATCTTCATCACTTTTGAAGGTTCTTTGAAGATTGGTGATTTCGGTATGGCTTCTAAGTACCCAGTTTTACCAGGTTTTGAAAGAGAAGGTGACAGAGAATACATTGCTCCAGAAATCATTTCACAACAACAATACAGCAAAGCTGCTGATATCTTTTCCTTCGGTTTGATCATGGTTGAAATTGCTGCCAACATTAGATTACCAGATTATGGTGAGAAATGGCAAAAATTGAGATCTGGTGACATCAGTGAAGCTGGTAGATTGAGTTCTACTGAACTAAACGTCAACCTTTATGATGATTCCATAACTTCAAAGCATTCAACTTACTCTTCAATTTGGAACAACACCAACACTACTGCTTCATCTTACAATTCTTCAGTCGGTGATAACAACAAGAGACTACCACCATGGACACCAAATTTCTTGATCGATGGTAAAGGTTCCTTAGACAAATTGGTCCAATGGATGTGCAGTCGTGAACCTTCAGATAGACCAACAGCTGCCACCATCATGAATTCCCTTGAAGCCCAGTTTGTTGAAGTTAGAAGAAAAGCTGGTGCTGTTATCTTTGAAGGTGAATACGGTCCTGCTCCTGACGCTGATGAAGATCAATTGATGAGTTCTGAAATCAAGAAATTGAACTTTGGTTCCACTGCTACACTGACCATTCCTTCCGGTATCATGGATGAAGGTGAATGGTGAACACCTAGCACGCTACAAAGACTTTGATACAACCTGTTACACAACTGCTTTTACCACTACATTTCACTTCTACTACCACAACCACTTTTTTACTCACTTTTTACACCCACTTTTGCATTCTTTAACTGTTTTTTATGATGATTTTTGAGATACCCCAAAGAACAAACGGGCAGCCCTGTATAGTGCCCGTAATTTAAAGACTTATGACACTTTTAAACTGTGAGGCTTGGGCCACTGTAGATTTGCAATTAAACCAGACACTTTTTCTTGAGCCGTTACCAGGGAAATGGGCCTTTTTAGTACGTTTAGTGGGGCTGGCTTTTTTGTGTTTGTAGCCCTGGCGATTTTCGTGATAATCCCAATTTATCAATTTTATCGGGCGTGAATTTGGAAAAAGCCATAATAAAGACCCCAGAGGCCACTAGAAAAGTCCACTTTCCACAGGCACTCAACAGCCCACAGCCCACAGCCCAACAGCCACTCGACACACGCGTCCTCCGCACACAGAACCCGCTTCTCCACGCTCAACCCCGGCCGAAACTACCGTGTTCCCAGCCTGTTGTTTTGCCCCGTGTTTATCGTCCCAGGCCAGTGTCTTCCGTCTCCTGCTGCTCCTGAACGCCACCCAGAAGTCCCCAGATGTCCGCCGAACGCACGCAGTACGCGTCCTCCATCCTCGTCTCCAAGAGCCCTGTCGACGCCACAGAGATTGTCAGGGTCAGACTGAGCCAGGCCAAGTTGTTGAACGATGAGTTTGCCGACTTCTTCAAGAAGTACTACTCCATCAAGGCCCAGTACTTGAACGATTTGAACAAGCTGGTGCAGAGCTCCGAAGACTTGAACAAGAACATCGAGTACAAGATCATTGAGAACCAGGTCCTCACCAAAGAAGAGTTGAAACACTACAATGTGGATGCTATCGGGAACTTATCCGAGATCTGGAATAAAGTGATTGGTGAAATTAAGGATGAAATAGCTGCTAACAACCAATTGAAGAACACAGTGAGTCATGAAGTCGTTGGTCCTTTGGCATCTTACACCACCAAGAACAAACAATGGTCCGATGTTAGAGACTTGCACTCCAAGTTGAGTGATATTGCCCAAACTATTGAGTACAACCAAGAAAAACTGGAAAAGCATGAAGATTCAAGACACCCTGAAAAATTACAAAAGTACCAAACTGCATTGGCTAGTGCCAACTCCTCATGGGATTCCGAGGCTCCATACATCTTTGAAGCCTTTGAACATACCGATTTCTCCAGATTAAACTTCTTGAGAGACAGTTTATTGAGATTCATCACTGCTTACACTGACTCGTTGAATAAGATCTCACAAAGTAATGAAAAGACTTTGGAAACCATCTTGAACTTCAACCCAGATAAGGAAATTGCCAGATTCGCTAAAGTCTCCGCTGAAACTCAATACATTCCAAAAGAAGCTAGAAAAGCTGCTGAATCTCCAAAAGCTGTTAAAAAGAAACATTCTTTCATCCATCCATCTCACAACGGTGGTGCCCCACCTCCACCTCCACCAAATGACAATACCAATAGCCGTAACTTCTCAGTGGCCACTGCTGCTACCACTGCCACAATAGCTACTTCTACAAGTGTTGCTACAGGTAAAGGTGAAAAGAAGTCCAAGACCAAGCTGAGATCTAAGGTCGGTTCAATCTTTGGTAAGAAGAAAGATAAGAAGAAGTTGAACCTGAATGAACCACTTCCTGAATCTGATGGTGCCTCAAGCTTTGATTTCCAACCACCTACAAAGACTAGAGAAAGCAGAACTTCTTCATTCGCCTCTGGTTTCGATTCTAGAAGTCATAGTGGTGGTTCCCAAACCAACTTGTCACCAGCCACTGAATCTGCTCCAAAGCCAGTCTCAAAAGATGTTCCACCATTACAAACTAACGGTTCATACAGTGGTTCATTCACCAGTATTCCTCCATTACAACCAACCATCAAAGGTCAATCCCAAAAAGCATCATCATTAGAGACCTCCAGTGAACACAGAACTTCAGAAGCCTCCTACTCGGATGGTAGCAGTCATATCAATGTTTCTCAACAGACCATTGAACAGGAAGGTCCTGGTAATGGGTTTGCTACTCCACTTGCTACTTCAGTTGATTCATACCAACAACCTTTACAGTCTCAACAACAGCATCGTGCTCCACCTCCTCCACCTGCTTCAAGAAAATCACATTTCCCACAAGGTTTAGGTAACATTCGTGAAGATGGCGATTACCAAGCTCCAGAGCGTTCTTTTGAACAACCACAAATCCAACAAAGAGACACAACTGGTTCGAATCCAAAGAGACGTGATATTCAATCTGGTCTTTTCACCAATCTGAACGTTGCTAATTTGGAGAACCAAAACAAGAGAATCTCAAGTTATAACAGTTTCTCTAATGAATCCATCAGACAATTGAACCCACAAAGCACCGGCTCTTCATTGATTGGTCAATCTGGTCTATTCCAACATCCAACTTTGAACCAGCCTGGTTTGAACGCTAGTATTGCTGAAGTTGTCAATGCCAAATTCAAAGATGGTGAACAAATCCAATCCCAAATCATTGGTGAAATCGCCTTCAGTTATCAAAGCACCGATGAAGAACTACCAACGAGAACCAATTTGAAAATTGACACCAAGGCTCCATTTGACAAAGTCATTCCAAACAGTCAAGTCTTGAAACAAGTTGATGCCAATGAATTCGAAATCTCACCTCATCCAATCTTGTCACGTACTCTTGGTGGGTTGAAATACTTGATCAAATCAGCTCCTGCTCCAGTGATTGTTCTTCCTGCTTGGAGATTTGAACCACATCAAGCCAGTGTCATGTTGAACATCAAATTGGCCCCACACATCGCTGCCACTTTACCAGAGGGTCAATACATCACTTTGAAGGACTTTGTTGTGTCTGTTTCCATCAATGGTACCTCCAATTCAGCTCTATCTAAACCATTGGGGTCTTTCAACAAGGAGAAATCAAGAATCACCTGGAGATTTAAAGAACCTGTTCAACTATCATTACAAAACGAAGAAAAATTAGTCGCTAGGTTCATGACTGAAACTCAAGCCACCGAATCTGAACAAGGTGTCTCTTTGAAGTTCACCATTGATAGTGAAAATGGCACAAATGTCACTAATGCCATTGGATTGGAGTCTCAGAATTTTACAGAAGATGATCCATTCGCTCAGGAATCTTGGAAACCTGTTCCTAGTCATTTCACAGTCGTTGCTGGTAATTACAGCGGGTTATGATTTTTTGAAGAAGAAAGGTTCCCATAGATAGACAATTGATCTTTTCCCTATTCGTTTTGGCATGACGTTGATGTGCTTGTTTTGATAATCACTCTTGATCGGTTTGCTATTGATTCCAAACCTGGATCTTTTTGTGTTTTTGTATCTAATTAATGTGTGTTTATAGTATTCATCGGCTCTACTGTAGTCCTTTTAAGTGTATCTTTTGTAATAATGGATGTTTATAAACTTGTACGTCAAGCAACAACATGTTCATACAACTGAGATCAAACCAGCAGCTTCTAAGTTTATCATTGATGCAACCAGCTACTAATGGTCTATACCAAGGTCATGATTACATGCCAACCCTGATACACGAATTGAAAATAATACCAATTATTTGTCCTTATGGGGAATACCGTTAACCTGACATTAAAAATGCTAATAAATATTGAAGACGTAAGACTCTTTCACATAACATCACCTAAGTTCATGTTACCAAACATGATTGAGTTGGTAGACAATGATAGAGAGGATTGAGCAGAGCTCAGGTCTCTCTTCCAGAAAGGTTGATCACGTTCCAAACTCATGGATAGTCTGTTTGCAGAGTATTTTGGTAAGTTTAACAACAGCAGTAATCTTCTACCAGTAGAGCCCTGTGAGAATTGATGAAAGATGGACTTGTCCTGTGGATCATTGAAGTGGTGTCTTCGGTGCAGGGAAGATGACATTTGTGTAGCGACTTTCTTGATCTTTTGGACTTCCCATGGAGTCAAATGTTGGAAGATTTCATCACCATAGAATCTCTTGGATTCATTGTACTTGTACTTGCCAGTGTCAACCTTTTCTGACAGGGTAGATTCAGCCAAGTGGCGATCATCAACACCCCATGAGGCCAATAGGTCATTTGTATGGCTGACGGTGGATTCTGTATCTGAGCCTTGTCTCAGGTCATTGATCATAAGACGCGCTTGTTCTTTTCTCCAGTTATCGATTCTGTTGGTGACAAAGTCGTTGTTCTTCAGACTGGTGATGTAGTTGTCCTCTTCGCTGTCGGTGTGTGATCTGTTGAAGTAGCCTGAGTCGTGGGTAGGAAGGGAGAGCTTGATTGGGGAGTCCGTGTTCAGGCTGTCTAGCAGGGACTCGTCGTCCTCGTCGTCTTCTTCTTCCTGGGCCTGGGCAGCAGCCAGACCGTCTTCATTAGCGCTGGTGGAGAGGATATCAGACCCATGCTCCTTTGTGTGGGAGTACTCGTTCATGGAAGGCGAGAACAAGATCCAGTCGCTGTCCACGCCGCTGGAGCTGAGCTCGTCGTAATTTCTGGCGGCTGGGCCGCTGGCGGCGCTCTGGCGGGAGCTCTGGACGGAGCGCAGCGGGTGGTGCTCCCTCTGGTGGAAGTCCTGGTTGAACGCCATTTGTTTAGTGTTTAGTCGTGTTCGCTGTTGAGGGCACCTCTTATCAAATCAGACACAAACCACAGTTCTGAGTTCAGGGATGGCGGCACAAAGCGGTGGTGTTTCTCTGCTTCTGTGGGAGACTGGGGACTAGAGACTGGAAGCAGCTGTTGGGACCTGGCTCTGTACTTTTGGTGGCAAATGCTGGCGATAGCTTCCTTTGCTGTTGAACTGAGATTAAGTTTTACAAGTGGTGCAAATTGGTGTAAAATTGGTGTCAAAATTTTGATGGGAAATCACGTTTGCTTATCTGCCAGTCCCCACTCCTTGGGTCTAGTCTCTAGTCCCGTGTATTTGAGGGACTCATTATCGCGATCTTGGGGACTAGTCCGCGAGTTTCCAGTTTCCCAGTCCCACCTTCCCAAAACGGGCAATTTCCGGTTTTGTGCAATTTTCTGCGGCTGGTTGAAACGTTGTTGTGGGAACATGAAAATAACGAAAGATGTTAAAAACTTGAAACATTTTGGCTTCTTCTCTTTTAGCTAAACACCAGCAACTCACATTCCACAATGTTCAGACAATCCGTCCGCCAATTCTCCTCCACTGCCAGAGCCAACTCCTTCGCCAGAGCCCAATTGTTGGGCCGTGTCGGTAAGGACATCGAAAAGGAAGTCGCTGGTTCAGGTAAAGAATACGTCAGATACCCATTAGCCGTCCAATACAAGAAAAACGCCCCAGTCAGCTGGTTCAACATCGTCTCCTTCAACGAGAAGCAAAACGAATTCCTAACCGAATACGTCAAGAAAGGGTATGTTCTCAGGATCTCACAAAGACGCGTCTTTGGCGTTTTTGCCTTCCAGATCTAATTCTAACATTTCATGATAGTGCTTTAGTTCACGTCGAAGTCAACGTCACCAACGACCTGATGGAAAGAGACGAAACCTTCAAGTTCACCCAAACCAACTTCATTCAAAGTAAGTTAACTCACTAATACTTGTCAAGTACTGGTCCTGTTGTGTTGAATCCTATATCTGAGCTGTTAAAAGCGCGTCTCTTTACGCGTTTGAAGTGTTTCAGAATACCTCAATTGTACCAGACATGAGACATTGATGAAACAAGAATACTAACATCTCCTCACAGCCAAAATTGACTTGATTTCAAACCCTCAACCAAAAGAAGAAGAAAACTAGATTTAATGTGATATCCTAAGAGCTATGTTTATATACATCTTCCTTTATGACTGTACCCGTGTTGTCTTAATACCTACTCTTTTTTCTGCCAATGCCTTGCTTTTAACTGTGATTTTTTGTTGACCATTTAGGGTCAGAATTGTACTCTATGTTTAATTATACACGGACAATGCTACATTTTGGTACTGTACTCGTAAAACCATAACATAACGTAACATAACAATTCTAAATAACCACAGCTAACGATGTTGGATCGTATACTTGTAGCCAACTTCTTCCGAAGCTGTTGTTGCCGTTGGAGAAGGAGCTTGTAAAGTGGTTTCTGACTTCAAAGCTGCTTCTGCCTTTGCAGTTGCTATTCTAGCCTCTTGACGTCTATCATCTTCATAAAGCATATTCAAATATTCAATGTCATCTTCGTCAAGTTCCATGCTATTCGTCAGCCCCGTATCCCTACCGTTCAAATATCTGTATTGTGAAGCACTATGAGGGAGTTCATGTTTATCAGCAAAGATGTTACTCACAGCTGTGGAAGTTGGTGATTTATCATCTTCATCTGCCTCATCACCCTCAGCGATGATCTTTTGCATCTCAATGTCAAAAGCAGTACCTTCACTAGGACTGAAGTTTTGATACCCCTCGCCTTGTTCAACACCGCCAATGGCACCATTGACCATCTTATCGGCCTTGAGCATCTTCTTCTGCTGTTGTTTCCTCTTGAAGTATTCAATGACACCGCCAAACCCAATCTTGGAAAGGAAGGAAATGTACATGTCGATAGCATCTGAACCCAACCCAAAGAATACAAACACGATATAAGCCAAGGCGATATAGATCCAAGTGAAATAGTATGGAGAACCCAGTGGAATGAAAAGGATAATCCCCCACACGGCTTTGTTATGGTTGTCTTTGAAACTGTATGAATCTTTGACTTTCCCAATGTCATTTGTGAAGATGTACATGGATAATGGGAACATGACCAAGATGATAACACAGCAGAAAATCAACAATTTGGCAAATCTTGTCAATGTTAGCCCCGAGTTGGTACATTTTAGGATATCCTTAACGTCTTTCCTCTTTCTAAAGAAAGTGAAGATGATCAACACTGCAAAGATGACACCAATCAACGCCCAGATGATTAGCCAAGCAGTATACGTGATGATGGTCACCCATGAAGTAGCAGACACGTTTTGACAACCAGAGTATCTGAAGATATAATATCTTCTAAACTGAGTCAGATAGTTCAAAGCCATCACCAAGATCGGTGTTGATAAAGAAATGGCAAGATCAGTAGCGATCTTCTTGAACGATGTCAACCCAGGGATAACAGTATCCGCTTTCAAGACCCTGTACAAGTTGAACATGATGGCAGCTGTACTAGAACTGATACCGACATTAGCACCAGCTTGCAATTTGATCATCACATCACAGTAACCTTCCCCTGTGGTCTTACTAGCGAAATCGGCACCACCCCATATAACAGCATCGACCCAAGTCTTGACGTTCATGGCAAGCAGCCACAAGATCAGCGTCACGGCGGGGATGTTCAAAGTGCGGATATGCCATATGAACGGTGGTATCATTAGCAGGATGGCGAATGTGGATAGGACGATCAAGGCAGCCTGGAATCCCATGATGATTTTATTGTGTATATGGGCAAATTTCGAAAAGATGTAACAAGACTATTAATGGAAGGACAAGAAAATTTTGGGGGATTTGAAAAGTAGTTATACCCTCTGCAGCACCTGCTTTAAAATGAAACCTCAAAAACGTACACAGTTGTAAATTTTTCTTCCTCTTGTTTGAGATTATCACCATTGGAACCCCAATTGGGTAATAATTCATCCTGCAGCCTAAAGTTAGTGCCAAAACGGGTGGCACTAAGGCGTGCTTAGCTTCAAACGGTCGCTTAGAACATGAAACATTCCCCCATTAGTGGTTTGTGCCAAACAGGGCTGTGGTTTGTGTCCATGGTCACTGGTGGCGGTGTGAAAGAGTGAAGAAGAGAGAAGTTGTCTTGTTTTGTTGATGAAAAGAACCGTGTGGTGTTCGGATGTTTCTTTGCTGCACGTAATTTACCAATGCGGTAATTGTGAAAATGCATCAAAGATCTAATTTTAACCCTGGTTACGTGTTATGGAATAGAGTCGTCAGATATTATGCTTTCTGTCTACTGGCACCGGTAGGTAAACAATACTTTATATTTCTATACTATCAACCCACTCTAAAACAAAACTAAAGAACCAACAGCAGCAAAGGCAGCAAAGATGTATCTGACATCCAAGTTGAAAGAAACACCAACGGCACCGGAGACTTTACCACTACCGGTGTTTGTAGCAGAGGCCAAAGTATCAGTGACGACACCATCGTCAGAAGTGGCAGTGGAGATCCAACTGTTCAAATCTGAGAAGGTGATGGATTCATCGATGGAAGTGTCATTGGATAAGAACACAACAACGTTACCGTCAGTACCGAATACAGCACCACCTTTCATGACTGCACCTGGGGTTCTTAGAGTGTAACCTGGAGCGGCAATACCGGTACCGATGTCACCGGAGCCTTGGTAATCGTGTAGAGTGGTGAAGAAGTGGTTGGATTCAGTGGTGTTCATGACTTCAAAGATATCAAATTCACCACAACCGGTGGCCCAACATGAACAGTTCTCGTTGGATGGGTATTGGGAAGTTCTTGGGATATGGGCGTTCAATAACCAGATGGCTGGTAAGTTGTAGTAAGTGAATGAATCTTCATCGGTGCTTGTCTCATCTGGAGCTTCGAATTCGAATAGGAACATCTTAGTTGTACCTGAAAACCCTTTGAAAGCTGGGATACCATCGCGATAAACACCGCAATCTTTGCTAAACCCTGATTTCTCACATTCATTGGTGGAAAAGATGATGAATTCATCGTCTGAAGCGATCAATGTGTTGTTGGCTAAGACGGTGGAGTTGTCAGCAGCGGAAATACCATCTGAACCAGCATACGTTAGGGCTTTACCTAGACATGTGGAGTTTGTACCAGCAGCAGTTAGGAAAGTGACATTGTCTGAAGTTTGAGATTCACCATCGTAGTAAGCGCCTCTAGTCCAAGAACTTGAACTGGATGAGTTACTCTTGGTATAATAGTCTGTGGTGTAGAAGGCGAATTTGCTTAGGATCATGGGACCTCTGAAATGCACTGAAAGTTCTTCATCGATTGGAGCGTTGGCACCTGAGAAGATGGTTCTTTGGGAGTTGCTTGCTAGCTCACAGTTACATGAGTCTGAATCGTCTAGAGACTTGACGTGTTTGTAGTAACCTTCAAACCCCAAATTGTCGAACTCAATGACACCGTATTCGGAACTGTACTTGTTGGTGGAGGAAGAAGAAGCCGATGAGGACTGGATGGAATCAGAGTTGGCTGTGGAGGCAGAAGGCGAGTCGTTGTTGGCAGCGGTGTTCCCGCCGTTGACAGCTGCACCTTGTCCCTGGGCCAGGGCGATGCTTGTCAGCAGTGATGTGAGTAGTAATTGGGACTTCATTGTGTGTATCTGTGGAATGGGATGGGATGAGCTGGACTCTAGGGATGTGTTCACAGGAAGAGAGGAATCCTCGGAAGCGTGGTTTTTTTTGAGGGAGCGTGTTGAGTATTTATACGACTGCACGAAAAAACTCGTCGAGCATTCGAGGCAGTACAACTTTTTATGTCAGGGAAACATCACTGTGCACACGTCTAGCGGGCCGAGCCCTGAGATGAGCCGGATCGGGGCCAAGATCTGGGCCCAGAAACGCGTCTAAAACGGCCGGAATTTGACAGAAGTGGTCCCACAGTGTCTGACTACACACTGGTGCCACTCTAACACGTTTTCACCCATCCAAAACACGCCAAATTGGCCTCCAAACAGACCCGATGCCCTTTTCGCTTGCCCAACTTCGCCCTGTTTTGTTTTTGCCCTTTTGAGAAGCCTCTTTTTCGCGTGAGAAAAGAAACTTTGTTCGAATCCCGGCCGGCTTTCAAAAATGTGGTAAAAATAGCCTTGTTCGGCCTTTAAAAGTGACGCAAAAACTACGAAACGAGGCGGATTATCAGTTGGACCTTGCATTTCGTTTAAGATCTTATGGACTAAAGCACTAAGTACACGCCGCTCACAACCGCAGCAGCCACCAGGATTGCCAACAAACTCCACCCGCACCACCGGTCAAACAACTCAGCTGTGAGCTCATGCTGTGACACGATCTGGTATGTCAAGTTGTCACTGTCTTCCTCGTTGCTCAGCAGTCTCAGCTCACGAAGCTGCTCGGTAGTGAGAGACTCGCTGGCCCGGTAGTCCCCGCTCAATGTCTTCACGCGGATGTAGATGATGATGTTGTATATCCACAGTGGGAAAAAGGCAACACCATAGAAGAAGTTCTGGGTTTGTTAGTACATTAGTCTCTATGAGTCCAGTGCTTATAAATACTCACATTCATCACCTTCTCCTGCTTCTCTCTTCTATATTCACATCTTTCACAATAACAAGCATTATCAACGACACCTGGATATGCTTCACCGTCCAGTGTATAAGTTCTGCCAATCTCCTCAGTGGGGATCTGATACTCAGTCATCACCACAGCTATCTGCGACTATAATCTCTCTGCACCTCATATTACAAGTAACAAAGGAATCCAGGACCCTTCCAGAGTTTTTATACAACCCACATCCTTTGTGATGCTTCATTTTTCATCTTCTTCGGCAGCTGGGGGTCTTTAGGATCTAACAAATTACCCTTTTCGGCATGGACAATGGGATCTTTAGGATACATGTAAAACAATAGTATTACAATTAATTATACAAAGGCGGGAATAAGAATTGAATGATGAAACAAGCTAACGGTGGGCTTCAAGTATGTTGTTTCTTGTTTGGGCCATTTGGAGTCTCGGATTTTCTCTTGTTGCCCTCCATTTTCGCTCTGTATTTGGTCAGGACTTTGTTCATGTATGCTGATGTGAACTCTTTGATCTTCTCCCTCTTTTCAGACTTCAAGGCCAATGGGACAGGCTTGTCCTTGGCCATCTCCTTCTGCACTAAAGTATGTGTGATTTCCTTAGCGTGTTTCTTCACCTCGTCTTTACCCAATTCCTCAAGGTATGCTTTCATCAAATGTGGGATGTAACCACCTATCAGTTTCTTCCACTCAGTTTCTGTGTTTGAAGGTTTTGGAGTTGATGTATGGGAATGTGAGGCAGAACGATCATGTTGGCGTTTCTTCTTTTCAATCAACTTGGCCTTGTATTCTTGTTTCTTTCTCTGTTTTTCCTCTTCTTCCTTTCTTTTAGCCTCTTCTTCTTTTCTCTTGGCTTCTTCTTCTCTTTTAGCCCTCTCTATCACACTGTTCAATCTATGTTGTTCTTTCTTCTTCTGTTGTTTCAGCTCCCATTCACGTCTTTTTCTCTCTTCTTGCTTCTCCCTCTGTTTCTTCTCCTGTATGTATTTTTCTCTATCTTCTCTTGACTCCTCTTCTGGTTCTTCCCATTGTGTCTCATTAGGTCTATCCTTATGATAATAGTACCTGTTCCCAGTGTTTTCATCAACGGCAGATAACCAACCATATGGGAGCCCACTGTTGTATTGTTGTTGTGATGAAGGTCCTAGAGGTCTTGCTGAACTGGTGGTTGGTGTCAGTGAATATGGTGATTCTTTGGTTGGTGAGGCACGCTGACTTCTATCGTCTCTTCTCTGTCTTCTGTCATCGTATTGGAATGATGGACCCTTGTTTGGATTGTTTGTCTTTCTTATACTTTGGTATACTTGTAAAGCTGACCATTTAGAAACCAGTTTATCAGCCTTGGAAGCGACATCGTCATTGTCAGTGTGTGATTTCAATGATTTCAAAATATGAAGGGCATCAGTCTTATCAACACCAGATCTAGTTGGTCTCCAATTGACAAAGACATCCAGGATTCTAAGGATCAGCTTCTCAGAAACGTTCAGTTGATTCTTGATATTTTCTGACTTCTCATAATGATGTTGGATCAATCTTAACAATGCCTTCAAACCATGTGGAGAACTCAACTTCTTTTGATAAGCAGCACCATCTGTCAGTTCAATTCTCTCAATCAATTTATCAGCAATCAAGGAATCCTCACATTGTAACAATACACCAAGAACTTTGTTAATCTCAAAGATTTCAACTGGGTTCATCACTAGGGACTCAACATATTCAACATTGATGTTACTATCATTCTTTTCAACTTTTTCGCCCTTGTTCTTCTTCTCCAATAGGAATTCTTGCTCCAATTCAACACTTGAACCCAAGGCTTCAGAAATGATTTGTGGCAACAACGAAGCGGCATCTGTTTGGGTCTTACCACCAATGAAACCGATACAGTTGGCCTCGCCACAGAAACATTGCTGTGCAGTCGCACCGTATCTATCAACATTATAATTGAACGTCAGTTCTTCACCCTTAACGATCTTTCTCTTGGAGAAAATACCCATCTTTAACTTATCACCAACAACCCATTTCTCAACATAACAGTTTGGATTACAAGAATGGTTCAGGAATCTACCCAGGGACCCCTTTTTCGTGGCATCGACAAACTCACCTTTCTGCAACATCATGAAATAGAAATGCTTGATCCCCGATTGGTCATACTCAATCATTCTCTTTTTGAAGGTCTTTTCGTCAATGACTTCACCAATGTATTCATAGATGAACGTGTCTGCAGACAGTTCTTCCTGGGCACGCACACCATAGCCCTTCTTCTCCGTCTGTATCACGTTGATGTTGGCGTATTGTCTTTTTTGGAATCTCTGGTTGGAACAGTCCTTCCCACAGGATGAGTGGCCATTTATACATTCGGTCTTTGTACCTCTGTTAAGACAGTCATCGTCCGAACACGCGTGGTTCACGTCGTCTTCGTAATCTTCGTAACACTCGCAGGGCATGAATTCGCCATGCTGGCCGGAATCGCCGATGGATTTGTTGGCATAGGTCGAGTAGTTGATGTTGGTGAAAGTGGTCAATGCCTCAGCAGTCTTGTCCTCGAGGTCCAGGAAAAGACTCACCTGGTCCGGGACCTTGCTCTTGAGCAGTCTCTGCTGGTCCAGCTTCTTTCTGGACTGGATCTTCTCCGACTCCGTGAACTTTGGCTCCTCTGTGTCCGATCTTTTGTCCTCATGTTCGTCGTCGAAGATGTCTGTTGGGTCGTATTCCTCGTCGTCGCTGGCAATCAAAACCTCCTCGTCGGACATGGTGTGCGGGCAGTGCTGTGTTCTGTGTGGCTGGTGGCTAGTGGCGCTGATTGGCTGCTGTCGGGCTCTGGAACACGCTGCTCTGGTGCTGTTTCTGTCTTGTACCGTATTTAAAGTCTCGATGATTTTTCAATTTTGGCCTTTGGATTTTCTTCGAGAAATTGGTGAAACCAAAACAATGCGTGTTGGAAAGCACATCAACCGGTGGCAAAGCGTCTCTTTTTGACTCTTATGGTACTCAATCACGTGTAGAGAGCTGACGAGTGCTCTCTGGCGTAGTTTCCAGTTTCTGTGGTGGTTTTTCAGTGGCAAAATCGCCTGGTACAAATAAACGTAATTTTTCCATGCCAAACTCTCTCTTTCACAATATACAAGCCCATATCAACAATGATCGCAAAACTACCCAAAGAGCTCCAATTCCACGTGATAAGACACTCTGACCATGGCGTCATCACACAGCTGCTGAAACACGCTGATTTCAGGGACAAATTCTCCAGTTTTTTCGAGATCATCAGATTCAACGATGATAAGGATGCTTCCTTCTGGACGTATCCCGAGTTTAGGACTCTGAACCTGGATGAATTCGACGTTTCCAAGATCAGCAGCTCCAAGATATACTTGGCTGATCTCAGTGCTGGCCTGTTTGACCATGACAGGGCCATTTCATTACTGGTTGATAATTTCCAAGCATCAAGGGTGTTGGTATTCGATGCCGTGGGTGATTTGGAAGATGAACCTCTGGACGCAGCTGATATCGCCACTAACACGCTGTTTAAGGCAACCCACATCGATGTTGTCCCAGAATCCACTTTTGAAAACATCGAAGTGTTTTATGAATTCGAACTTGATCAACTGAATGGGTTCAAGCTAGATATGCTGACTCTACATGATGTCGTCTCACAGAGCACTTTACAAACCGAGGAACTGATCAGATTGAGACTGGTGGGTTGTTCAGATGAGACGATGTGTAAGATACCAAAAAAGGTCTTGTCTGACTTGTACGGGTTGGAAGTCAACATGCCAAACATGCAAAATCCATACATGCCAATGATGCTTCCATTTGCACAATCAATAATGCCTATTCCAAGGGTCACAATCAAAGACATAGACTTCAAAAACCTGGTTGACATCTCACTATTCGATGTGGTCGTTGAGAACGTCAGTTTCCCAAGAGCTGTGACGATCAATTTGGGGTGCACTGGTAAAGAACCATCACAATTCATCAATGTCAGTGCTCCAAATGCAGAATATCTGATGGTTCACAGTCATTTACCCAAGATGATCAATTTTGATGCTCCAAAGTTGAAGAACATCGTCCTGGGGGATCGTTTTGTTGATTCCCCCGACTCAGGTTATCTTCAATCTTTGAACTTGTTCAAGAAAGGTGTCAAGATCTTCCTATCACTTCCCTCATTGGCAATCTTACCCTCATTGTCAGCAATCCCAACAGCGACAAACATCACCATCCAATTGTTTCACGATGGAGACCTCAGCTTATTCGATAAAATCCCTTTTTCATTCGATCATTTAGAAGAACTGGGGTTCACTTTATACCCATCAGTGCAAAGAACTCCACATCTGCTAGCTCCAAACTTGAAAAGACTGCACATCTCCTTCGATCCACAGGATGGATTTGATTTCAGAGGCCTATCAGCAATGTATCCAACCATTGAGACGCTAACACTACAGTGTCATGCCACTGAATACGCTGATCTATCCACCCCACAACATTTCAAAGATTTGAAAACTTTATCAATGACATTATTGGTCAAGACCCCTAATTCCAGATTCAACATCCCTTGGAACGCTCCAAATTTGAAACATCTAGAGTACGTGCCTTCAGAGACTCTCCGTGGTGAATTGTTGGTCGAGTTACCACGTATGCCCAACATCACGACTTTTGAGATTGATAACAGTGATAAGACCAATAGTGAACTGGATGAATATGGTTTTGATGATGACGAGGATGGAGATGCTCAAGAACCTAAGGAGCCATATGTTCCAAAGCCTGGGAAGCTTAAGGTGAAGTTCAAGGGTCTATCAAAGCTAGAGAAGGTAATGATATGCGATGTTGAAGAAGTTGCTTTTGATACTAGTGTCATGGCGCCAACCATCAGTGTGGATAAATTTAAGACCAAGTATTGGGCATTGTATCCTCCATTGAATAGTGGTGTTGATGAAGATGATGAAGACAGTGATGCCAGTGAAGATTCAGGTCATGATTGAAAAGAATATACAGCTGAAACAAAAACACTACACGATGTAACCTGGTTCTATAAAAAATCATAATTTAATCATTAACATAAACATAAAAAACATCTCTATCGTATTTTCTTTCATATCTCTATAAGGTAATTTGTCTTTTTATTCTCTTTCTTCAAGAACACATATCATCATAAACGTCCCAACAATTCACCAATCTCTTTGAAGTTCTCAACTTGACCATTCTCTTCATTATGAAACTTCAACACCACACTTTGTAACAAAGAGTCAATCTTGTTGAAAGAGTCCTTGTCCAAAGTAGAGCTTGGTCTCCCGTTATAGTAAACTTTCTTCACATGAGATTTATACTCGGTTTGATTTCTCTTCGTTAATGAAATTTCTTGAATTTCTCTAGCTCTTAGTGACACAAGGATGGTTTTGGTATCGTTGAACACTTTCAGGTCATTCTTCATCGTGGAAACAATTCTGGATTCCAAGTCTTGTGAGATTGGACAAGCTTGTAATTGGAACTCAGGGACAAACTCATTAACGTAACCTGATAATTGTGGTAGTGTATGATGTTTGTGTTCCACGTCACCACTGGTTTCATCTTCATCAATCATTGAGTTTGGAGTCAGTTCAGCAACATCATCAAATGAAACTTCCATAACCATCACATTCTTGTTCAATTCTTTCTCAACGTCATACTCAATGGTAGAATTCATCAATTTAAACAATTCTTTTCTTGTCTGATTGAACAACTGTGATTTGGTCTTCTTAACACCACCAATATTCAGCAAGCAAGTTGTGTTTCTATCAATGTGTGGCAATCTTGGAATTGATTGTCTCTTTAGTAATTTTGGTGGGTTCGTCAAGTTGTTGGTGGCCAAATCAAAGTATGAATTACTTCTAGGCAGATGATAATGGTGATGGACTGTATGTAGATTATGGGTATGTTGAGTATGATGAGAATAATTGGAATTGGTGGACTTGTAACTGCTTTTACTGGTAATGGTTGAATTGTTCGTCCAAGGATATTCATCATATTCTTCACATGCAGGTGATGGAGTCTTCTGCTGCATGGAATGGAAGGATGAAATTGAAGATGATGAGTTTGTAGAATCAAATGAATTCTTCCAATTCTGTAACAGTTGAAACCCTCTGGAGAACGAACTTGACAAGGTGGAAGCTGTGGAAGATTGTGATTGTGATAATGAAGATGATAAGTACTGCATCGAGCTGGAAGTTGATAATGTGGAAGTGGATGGTTGGACAAAACTCTTTGTTGGAGTGGTGATTGAAGTTGTAGACACTGATCTTGATGGTGTCTTTGGGATTTCCCAACCTCTTGAACTATTAACTGATGGTGTTGTTGGTGTTGGGACAGTTTCAAAGATATCATCTTCAGGAATTGTTAGTTCATTAGGGATCGAAGCCAGTAATTCTGTGGAATCAACTTTATGAACCTGTTCAATCTCAAAGTTCAACTTGAACGGTAATAACCCAGAAATGATAAAGATCAATTTTTGAGCAACAATTGGATTAGCAGCCATGATAACAACTCTAACCATCTCATCAGGCTTGTAATTTGGTGAAACTAACTGGCTCTTGACATCGTTTATAACTGTCAATAGGGTACTTAGGAACTTAGTTCCTGAAATGGCATTATGCGACCCTAGTCTGGCACCACCGTCTTTGATCTCAATCCAGTTATTCACTTCAAAACACCAGTTGTGTAGCACATAATCAAACTTGATCAAACCGACGAGTAATCTTGGGATGGAATTCAAATGATGGATGGACTTGATGAACTGTCTGAATAGGTTTAATAAATCAGTGAAATTAAGCTGCTGGTTCAAGATGTGATTATCAATATAGGAGAACTTTAGTAAATTAAGATACTTTGTGATGGTGGACCAATTTGACAAGACAGCATTAGATAGATTTGTGACACCAACAGGAATGACGATCCCAATAGCGTATCTTTTCTTCTTAGCAACATAGAAATGGTTTGTTATCAAGATGGATTGCTTCAAATCTGGAAGAGGTGATAAAACGTGGATCTTGAAATGGTCAGAATGGTTAAAGTCTTGGTAGATCGGATTACCGAACATAAAGTCCAATAGCTCTCTGGAATCATGTGAGTTCTTCAAATTAAGGTTCTTAACATTGCATGCCTCTATCGTGTCGAACAAGATCTTGTAATTGTTTCTTTGTGTAATGTCACCTTGGTCCTGTATCACCAGCAACCTGAAACTGTTCTTATCCAGGTGGATGGAGTTCAGATGGTTGGCATTCCCATAGAGCACTGTTCTGGACAATGTGTCTTCATTCGTGTAGCTTGGTGTGAATTCAGGGGTTGGAGAACTGACGGATATGAGTCTTTTAGTTAAATTACTCTTTGGTAAAGGAGGTGACATGTCTGAATGGTGGATGGACTCGCTCTTGGCCCTCTGCTTGGGTCTGTTGGTGAGCAGTCTTCCTAGCATATCAGCGAGTGTGTTGTGGACTGGGTAGTACGCTTGTTCTCTAGTATTCCATATCCAGATAGTGAAATAATGACCCTTGTACTATGGTGATAAGCTATTGATAGGCACTGGGACTTTGGGGCAAACGGGAGGCTGCTGGGAGGTGTGCAGGTGGAAGAGGCGAAGGGGAGGTCGCTGCTGGAAGTGCACCTGTCTTGAAAGAGCTGTGGGCGTGTTAGGGAGAAACCCAGTGCTTTATTCCGCTCTTTTCAGTGGCCTTCTTCGACTCGAGTGCTCATCTTCAAATTTGATCATTCATGTTTACAACGAAAATCTCGCGCATTTCCGCGAATTGTGCATGAAAAAGCCGAGTTCCGGGGGCTCGGAAGTCACGTGCGTCGGCTATTAGAGAAGCTGGGTTTTAAAGCGGTTTTAACTGCAACAAAAATGATCTGAATGTGCTATAAGTCCTCCATAATGTTTCTTGTGTCTATATTATTGTGCATGCCCAATTTCAAGCCAATCGGAGAGCCGAAAATTTCTGATTTTACACTACTTGCTCCATTTCAAATTTTAAAATCAGAAAGGTAGATCTCTGTTCAAAATGACACAAAAGTGCAAAGTTCTGATACGGCGAAATGAAAAGTACCAAGTATATAAGAGACACTGTAGAAGTTATCTGCTCCACTTCACAACTCTCCAGGTCCAAAACTGCGTGTGTTATTCCACTTTATTCACTTGTTCCTCGGAGTCTCCATCGGCAATTTTCCGCGCCTACAGACTTCGGCTAAATGAACGGGTATTTGGCATTATGCACTGATGGAAAAGATAACTTTAATCGCAGAGAATAGAGAGAGCTACAGGAGACACGGCTGCTGGGAAGGGTGGATGGTGGATTCCAGAGACTGCATATAACTGTAGAGAACACAGGCAAGACTCCCTGACACCAACACGGCCCTCGCCAGTGCCAGTGGCCACCACAAGCCGCACAAAAGCAGCACACCCATTTTTTCAAACTGTGGATTCACAGATCAAAAAGATAAAAAAACACCGATACAACCACTGTAACCACATTAGACCACAACAACACTCCAGATCCGGGCGCAGTCCACCCACACACACAATGGCTGAAGCTCCAGTGGCGACTCCCACGCCTCCCTCCCATTTCAGACACTACGATCCGTTCAAGAAGGACCGAGATCTCATCTACAAACATATCGGCTTCACGAAGCGGATCACCTGGAACTACCAGTACTTCCTCATAGCTGTCGTTGCCCTGATATCCCTGCTCCTCCAGCTCAACAGGCTCCTCAGATCGAAGAGATTCAAGAGATGGTCCTTCCATCTATCCAGCAGGTCCTGGATCCAACCTCTGTTCAGTTCAAATGAAGACTTATTAATCATTGCCATTTATTACATCATCAACGCCTTTGTGGCCTTTTACAACTTACCCATGGATGATTCTTTCAACTTTGCATTAAGATTCGGTCTAGTATCGGTGTCTAACATCCCATTACTTTACTTGATCCCATTGAAGAACGGTCCCTTACTACAGTTGTTCAACAGATCTTACGAATCATTCGTTATTTATCACAAATGGATAGGTATCCTCGTCATCAGCACTGCATTGATCCATACTGCTGCATTCACATACTGCCTCAGCTGGGACTATCTCCTCAACAACCCAAAACCGATCACTGGTTATTTGTGCCTTTCCACTTTCTTATTGATCACCATCACATCCAACGTATTCTTGAGAAATCGGTTCTACGAGTTGTTCTATTATATCCATTTATTCAGCTTTGTGGCGTTCTTACCGATTTTTTACCATCATCACTACGTTTGCAAACCTTTCGTTGTCCTTGTCGCCATTGCACTCCTGTACGATAGAATCACAAGACTTATCTTGAAGCTATGGCTATTAGAATGCAAAATCCACTCCAACGCCCAGACAGACTCATTAATTATAGAAATAGAGCCATACATCAAGAACATGCCCCTAAGGAAGAGGATCTTGTCATACTTCTTATTCAAATATGTCAAGTTCAACTGGCGTTTATCCAATCACTTATTTATCACCATCCCATATATCTCATCATTCCAATCACATCCATTCACTATCGCCTCAACCCCGGATGATAACAAACTACACCTAATTGTGAAGATCCATTCTGGCTTCACTAAAAGGCTATACAAACATTCTTTGAACCACCCAGATGACATATTGACTTGTCTAATCCATGGTCCTTATGGTCTTTCTGACGCTCATTTACCAATCCTATCAAATCATGAAATCTCAGAATCCACCCCGTTGATCGAAGAATCAAGAAAGAGTCAGAACAAACAATCATTCTCATCCATAGAAACGGGTGCAAGTTCATTACGTGACTCTCAAAGGGAAAAGATCATCTTGGTCGCTGGTGGTTCCGGTATTTCATTGACTTTACCCATCTTGTATCAATATCAAGACGACCCATCATTTGACGTTTCATTCATTTGGATTGTGCGCAATCAGAATACAGTTTCATTGATCCCTCATGGTTTCCAAACAGATTTAGACTTGAAGATCTGGATCACTTCGCAGAGGGGCCGTCCTGATTTGAAACAGCTGTTGTATGATTGTAATGTCGATTATCACAAATTACACATCATTGGTTGTGGGCCCAATTCATTGATGTATACAGTGAAGGAGTTTTCTAGAGAAGTTGTTCAAAGAGATTCAAACATTGATTTAAACTTAATATTGGAAGAGTTTTCATTCTAGGATACCATACAGCAGGCAAATCATATTTTATTTATACTCATTTATTCATTAAACGTTCATTCCGTGACTTCTAGATAAACATTCAAGCAAGTCACCAATACCCACCATATACAAGCTGTAGCACCGATTTTGCGATCAATCCACCAATCGTTACTAGGCACTGCAATCGCATAGAACAATAACTGTGATATCAATGCAATACCACTGACTTTGAAATGTGTGTCCAGCTCAATGATGATCGTTGAAGTGTGTTGTTTCATGTTGATGATCAACCCGTTCAAACCGATACCGAATAGGATGTATAACAACGGTGAGCCAAAACAGGCATTGATCCCAATGATACTCAAGTTCAACTTCACAAATGTTAAATTGGAGATCAAATCACCAATGCTATTGCCCAATGCCAGCACTGTCATTCCCAATAAACTCTCGGAAATGTGGAAAATGACACCAACATTTTGCAAAATGGTGATCAGTTGTGAAGATGATATCAAAATGACACAGATGGAGATGAAGAAACCCAGTGTTGGAATGGTATACTTGTGTAATGGCTTCACGTAGGAAACTAAGGCCAAAAAGGTGATCAACAGCAGCATCCATCGTGTTGATAGGAGATCAGTATAGTAGTGAATAATCAAGGGCGTGACTATCGTCTGTAGGTGGAACAACGTAGTTCTGAAAACAAGCTCAACTTCGTTTTCTTCGGGTGTTAATAAATGTGATCCATAAACTGGTATTAGAACGTTGAAAAGAACGACGAGGGGTAAAGTGATCAAATTGTGGATGTTGAAAAGATTGATATCTGATAAGACATAGGGATTTATCAAGTATGACAAGTAAGTTTCAAAGCGCTCATGAACGTTGTCCTCTGGTATTAGAAGTTGCGTATTCTCGTCACTTTCATCTTCGATAGTAATTGTGGGTATCTCCGCTCTCAACGGAGTAGGTGAATGGATCTTGGGTTTTTGTGGGATGAAATCAGAAGACACAGACTTCTTCTTTAACAGTGGCTTCGAACTGTGAGAACCAGGCATCTGTTGTGAACTTTTACTTCTTTGTAACCCACCAGGGGGAAGCAAATTTTCATTATCATCAGCCAAAGATAGATCACTCTTCCATAGATGTATAGCATCGTACAAGCTCAACTTTTGCAAACCTTTCAATTTGTTGTCATCACCATGTAGCAATGGTGAGGCTCTCCCAATGACGGAAACGATCGATGAAGTATCGGACCCTGTTTCAACTTGTAATTGGTCTTTCAAATCTTTCCCTTCATTGGTGAAGAATATTGAATAGCCAACATATGTGAAGTACAGTATGATCATCAAACAACATTCAAAGTTATGCAACTCCTCATCAATCAAGAAGTATAGGGCAACAAGCATAAACCCGGTAAAGAAGATCAAATCTTTCAAAAACTCAAAAGTGTTCACTTTGAACGGTTTCAAAACTCCCATGGCACCAATGATGAAGCAAATAACAAAATTTGCAGAACCTATCAGCTCACCAATGGCCAAATTTGAAGAATTGGAGTCCATGGCATTGTATGTGCTGAAGATATCTGGGGTAGCATTGCCAAAAGCCAATAACGTCAACCCACTGATTCTCTTGGAGATGTTCAAGTGCGTGGATAGGGTGTCCAAGTTCGGATATAGGAAATTGGAAGTGATGATACCAAAAGTCATGAATATCAGGAGTAGCAACAGCAGTATAAACCCGTTCAAAAGACTCTTTGTATAGGAACCGGAAGAACAAAAGAAGCGTCCTGACAAATCGAATTTCTCCATGTCGCAATTGTCCATGATGTAGTGACAAACCTTCAACGGACTCTTAGTGTCTATCCCGGTAATGTCACAAGTCCCATCTTCCACGCTTCGTACAGTAAGACCGGTCTTGGGCAGACTGATAGCCATTTTATGTCTGATAGCAAGCGCAATTAGGACATAACCCACAAAGGAGCCACCAACAAGGTGCCATTTCCACCCGTTCACCCACAGGCTTCTCTCCGTGGAGTGCATGTGTCAGCCAGTGTGATTTTGCAGCTCAATTCCCATCAGAGGACCCTTGAAGAGGCTGATAACAGCGATGGACATTAATAAAGGCCATTTGCCAGAATTTCATGGCACTGCCTTTGTGCCATTTCCATATCGGGCAGCGAAAACGGGCGTCAATCTACTGAATTGCCTAATCAGGACGAAAAGACGCAAACCCGCGCATTTTAGCAGACATATCTCGCAGATTTGCGCAAAAGCGCGAAGAAATTTCCTGAAGAGGAAGTTCCGAAACTCCCAGACGCGAAAAAACACCACTTTGAGCGTTTTAGCGAAGCATCCAAAAGTGAAAAATACCGTGTTTAGCACCACTCAGCCAACTCCAAACCGGTCCAGCTCGCCATCTCCGGGGCAAACTCACATACGCTCGCCACTGCTATCCTCGTTGCTATCGACTGCTTGTTCTGCTTGCAAAAAACACCGCTTTCTGCTCTCCCAATACACCGTTTGTGGCCCACTCATAAACAATGACTTTCTATCAACAGTTGTCAACATTCTTCACCACAAGTCCCTACGATGATCCTCTGGCCAGCCTGAGACTCCCATACGTCGACGAGTACATAAAGCCCCTATACACCCATGACACCCTTGACAAACACATCCATGCCCTAATTGGTGCCGTGTTGGCCTACCATTCCATTTACGTCTTGTCATCAATAGTATCTCCCCTATTGTTCCCAAGCACTTTCAAGACCCTGTCCACCAAGACCAAGATCGACTTCCACATCCATGTGGTCTCTATGGTGCAGAGCTTGCTGATCTTGGTGCTTATTTATCCTGCATTCAACCACCCTGCCCTTATTGATGATAGAGTGTTTGGCTATGTTCCATACTCTGGGTTCTTGACCACTTTGGCCCTAGGTTATTTCATTTGGGATGCTATTGTGTCTTTGGTTTATGTGAAGTACTTTGGTGTTGGGTTTTTGTTCCACGGTATCATTTCTGCCTTTGTCTTCTTTGTCGGTTTAAGCCCGTTCATTTCCTTCTATGCCCCAGTATTCATTCTTTTTGAAATCTCCACTCCATTCCTAAATCTAAGGTGGTTTGGCCTGAAATTCCCAAACTTGTTTTCAGAGACTTTCAACTTGATCAACAATGCTATCTTGATCTCCATTTTCTTCTTTGTTAGAATCGGGTACGGTTGGTACTCGGCCATCTTACTGTTCAAAGATTTCTACAATGTCTATGATGATCCAAGATTCAGCAAATTTAACGGCGGTGTTATGTTCTTTGGTTACTTGGGTCTGAGTGTGCTGAACTTGTACTGGTTTTATAGAATGGCCAAGGTCGCTTATGCTATCTTAGCGGACATGTTTACGGGTTCCAATGAAAGAGACGAGGCTAAGAAGGACATATGATCTTACTTTGCAGCATAGTTGATATTATTCATCTGGGGTTGTTCATTCATCTATAATTCATCTTTATATTTGGCGTATTCTGGGGTCTCTAAGGTTTTGACACCGATTTCAATGTCAGTTTGGATATCTTTGATCAAAGCTTCTGAAGTTTAATAGTTAGTAATTTGTCATTAGGGTTGAAGAAAAGAGAATAGAAGTAGTTTTCTAGACATACCTTTTGTAGTATAGTTCAATTCAGGTCTGATGTAACCAAGGATGTTGAAAGTCACTGTGGCACCATAGAAAGTGGTTGGGAACTCATGAACGATATGTAATTCAACAGCCTTCTTCTCATTTCCATAGAAAGGATTCCAGCCGATGGAGGTGACATGAGGCAAGACGACATTTATATCCTTACCGTCTTCCAATTCATTCCCGTACTTGTATTCCACCTCTTGGCCATTTTCTCTTTGTTTCAACTCAGTGTCATCCTGGCCCTGTTTCTTCTCAATCTTCACAAAGCCGAAATAGACACCTGGTTCAAGACCAAGGATGTCGCCCACTTGGTCAGTGGACACGTTGGCCGTTGGGATACCTAACTCGGCGGAACCCCTCCCAAACCCGGCAATGATATCGACTTTGGTTTCTTTGATAGGGTATGGCTCCTGTGGTTCCTTTGGAATAGGGACGTCTGGTCTGCTCATTTTTGAGGTATGTGAAGGTGGTGGATGTGGAGGTGAGTAACAGTTGGGACGTGTGTTCTTTCAGAGACGTAGACTGAGCACAATTGGAGTGAGGATGGGTGGATTGGAGAGTTGTTCGGCTAAATTACAACGATCGATTTGGATCACTTTCTAGAAACGCCATAGTGTGGGCGAAAATCGCGGGGGCTCACAACCGGGAAATTCGCGGGAAGATAAGCGCAGCTAGTCTACTACGTTACTAGTACTGTCCTTGACTGAGATCTTGTCGATGTTCCTCCAGTTACTAGTTAATGGAGGTTGGTACCTGGGCCTAATATTAGCCACTGGTAGCTACAGTCTACAAAGCGTTTTCAAAGATCAGATTCACCAGAAGCTTACACGAATCAATCAGTGTACACACCCCAGCTCTTTATTCTCTGGACAGCCCAACTATACCCATCACAGCGCTGATTATGAACAGTGCCACATTCAAGGGACCAAAGATCATGGAGAGAAGCGTAGCTATTGTGTAGTTGTAGATTGTGTAGACAGCACCAGCATAAGCACCAACAAAGCTGATCCATAATGCCAAAACGATCAGATCCATAACCAAGATTAGACATAGTGGAGATTGAGCTGCCCTACTGGCCAGCATCAAAGAGAGCAAGAAGATCAGGTATAGGAGTGAGAAGGCAGAAACACAAAGGAAAAAGACGGGAAGACCGACAACATAGTCTTCCATTTCCTGCGAGTATTTGATTTCGAGCACCTGTGGAATGAAAGCACCGATCGAGCAGAGCAGTTGAAGAAGGCGCACCAGCAGCCAGTAGTAAGATCTCTTTGAAGATACAGACTTCATTGTGTGCACTGATTAAAGGCCTCTAGACTCTAGGCTTCACAGATGGAGCTTGGGAGGCAGAAGTGGCTCAAGAGAGGAAGCTCACATGTATTTAAATACTTATTAGTGGCTGTTTTTAGGTCACGATTAGCGATTAAGGGTTGTACATGAGGCGTGCGCGCTTCACTGTAGAGTTTCTTGATGGGATCTATCATTAGCTCTCAAACTTAACTGTGACACTGTCTACAACAAATACTCGATAAAAGGATTCAGACCTTTTGAACAACCTTCATTCTCTTGGTACTTTTCCTTCTTGATATACCAGCTATACACATCCAACAACTTACCAAGAACAGCAGGGTATTCACTGAGATAAACCGCTGGGAAAGAACCATCCTGGAATTCCAGGGCGAGTTTCTATAGATAAAAGACATAATCCCCGCGTAAGCACCTGTATAACTGATCCACATCACCAAGACGATCAGATCTGGGACCAAGATCAGACAAGGTGAAGACGCTTTCCCAGCAGACATCAAAGACAGCAGAAAGATCAGGTATGCAGCGGACAAGGTAGCAAAACTGAGGAAAACGATCAGGAAGCCCATTTCGGAATAGTCCTCGCCTTCATCGAAGGTCAGAGACTTCATACCGAGAACCTGTGCTATCAAAGCTCCAAGTGAGCAGAACAGTTGGAGTAAGCGTAAAAAGGGCGAGTTGTAATCGAAGGATCTTAAGGGAGAAACAGGCTCCTTTATTGTGTTAGTTTTCAGACCCATAGTGTGCAAGTACACACTCCACTCTCAAGCCAAGCCAGAACATCCAGGGTTCCTGGTGTATATAACCATATTTTCAGGGCCACAGCCTGTATGCAAGCAGCCGTTAATGATGTAGCGGAACTGCCTCTAAATTATTATTACGACAAAAGTCCGAGATTTGAGATCGTCGTCTACCAGCTATAAAGCTGTATTAGCGTATATTGATCGCTGAGCACTGCGACAATGAGACACCAACATGGTAATTGTCTAGAGCTTAGAACTTCGAAGCTTCCCCGTACTGCTGGTTTCTCTTGATTCTTTTCTTGGTTGACATGCCCACTATACACATCATGCTACTAACAATGAACAACAGAATATTGACAGCACTGAAAACAAGGGAGACCAGCATCCTGGTGCGTGCACTGGAGACCTTGTGGCGATAAACGGTATACTCTGCCCCAGCATCCAGCATAGGCACCAATGAAGCTGACCCACAACGCCAACAGAATTAGATCCAGCACCAAGCTAGAACAGAGTGAAGGTGTCTTTCTAGCAGACATCAAAGCGAGTAAAAGTACCAAGTATATGAGTGTGATGCATGGAACACAGAGGAAAAAGATAGGTAGACCAAGCAGGTAGGTGTACTCATTGAAGTTCATCAGTTTGAGGCGGAGGATCTGTGGAACTAGAACTGCCACTGAGCAGAGCAGCTGAAGTAAGCGTACAAAGGGCGAGTTGTCACTGTAGGTAGGACCTTTTTTGTGGCACTGATTCCTTGATTATGTTGGATTCCATGGCGAGTCTTCTTCTGTGTATAGAAACCGATATGTCAAACAGGATATTTGCCATGTCTTATAACTTGTCAGTACAGTTTTGTTTTCGGTCACTCGTCTACGAAGTTCATGCAGGGGCTGATAATAACTGTAATAATAACTGTAACAGTGAACAGTGAAATCTGAAATACGCCCTATTGTAGCTAAAAATATCCTGATAACTGATAACTTATAAGTATTAAGCAGCGGCTGGAGCTGGAGTGGGCAAGGTGCAGACCACGGAGATAACAGCCAGTGCATAATGCAACTCTCAGTATACAGCCTCGGAATTTTTCAGACAGAGCCATCGACTTCTTTCCCGACCTTTGCCTGCTTCTTACCCCAGATACCAGATACCAACACACGCAGACTTGACAGCAGGAACAAGCCGGAGTTCAACCCACCAAACACGGCTGAAGCAACGTCTTTGGCGTTGGAGATGTTGCGGCTTCTGTAATACCAGGCAATGACGATGGTGGAGCTCACCCAAAGAGCCAGCAGGATGACATCGAGGCTGAACAGCACCTTGAAAGGGATTCTCTTGAAGACACCGACAACGAGGGAGACCAATAAGTAGACGATCGTGGCAATTGCTGCAACCATGAGTGGGATGGCGTAGGCGCCTGTGCTGTTCTCATTCCCATCTGTCAACTGGAGTAGGACCACGATTAGTGTGATGATGGAGAAGCCTAACTGGAGGGTTCTGATGGTGAGATCTGTGACTGTGGTTCTGGTGATAAGCGCCATGTTATGATTTATGAGGTTAGAGCTGAGCCGCTGTGGGAAAAAGAATATCGAAGAAGTGGCGATTCGCCTCTTTTTATAGCTAATTTTGACACATTTCTGTAGCCAAGACTCTTGATGGTTATGACGTTTTGACGCATAGAAACTGTAGAACACTAAGCAACTGACTGGAGTTACGAGTAAACGTATCAGGACGGATGAGGTAGCATTCGAGGCTCCCAAGTCCCTATATGTAGAAGAAATGGCCAGCTAGACTAAGAATCGATACAGACCTAGCACGGTAAACCTAGGCTCTAGAGACCTGGCATGCACGAATTTTAAGCCTGTAAAGCCCGGTATCTTTTTGAGACCTGAAGTCCTTCAGATGAGAAGCTGCATTCAACGTCCGGAATATATTTAAAGCGCTCGAGTCATCGTTCCACTCTTAACCCCATCGCAAATGCTATAAGCTATAAGCTATAAGCTATAAGCTATAAGCTATAAGCTATAAGCTAAGAAGCTATAACATCATGAGCGGCTCACGTGCTTACTATGACATAGAAACACAGTCACCTGTACCCTGGGAGGAAGGTACTACCAAGGTCATGGTTGTGGATATTAAATGGATTATTATCCATCCTTGCGCTGATTATGCTTTCATCTTCTTTGCCACTATTTCTAACCTCATGTCGAAGATTCTGTGGGTGTTATTAACTTGTCATGGCTACAATACTGGCTGTTCTTTCAGAATCACACCAAAGATTACACTTAAAATACCTGATCACGAAGTAACATTCACTTCAACAACCCTTATGATGCAGGTGGTGTTGGAGAATTTCAGAGCTCCAGGCGAATCTCCAGTCCACAAGAAAGTGGATGCTGCCATGGTCAGATTCGATGTCATTCCACAGTTTTTTGACATCGAACCTTTACTTGTCCGGATAATCACTTTAGAACACTTCTTCGCTCGCCAATTGTTTTCTTCAGGAGAAGAGACTGTTTTCTTTCCCTTTATGCTCTTTACACGATTGTCTTTTCTTACTATCGCCTGGATAAGTGGGCTATTGAGTCTTATCACTCGCTGGCCGCTATTCGAGAAGTTGCTGCATCTAATCATATTGCTCCCAGAGATTTGTGCTATACTACAGTCTCTCTGCTCTCTTACCCCATCTTGTAGTTAATCCAGTTATCTGAATATCGCGAGCTCAAAGACACACTAGAATGCTCAGAGCTGGGGGAAACAGAAGTGAAACGGCTGTTGAACAAATCTTGGAAATGCCTCAATGAACTGAGATATAGCCTTAGAGTTAAAACAATGGTGATAAGCTTCTCACTTAGCTTTGTTTTGATCGTCTATGGGGTTCTAAGCGGCAATGATCATCTACAGTGGTCCCTAGTCACCCTTTTGTTTCTCCCAACGTCGACGCTTTTGGTGGAGTTTTATACGGAAGAAATCCTCTTTCGATTTGACATCCGGTAATAAAAACCATGCACAGTAACCAGTGTACTACCGGAAGACAAAAATCTAAAGGGTCCACTGTTAGCAATGAGGGATAAGACTGTGATTACTACTAGAAGTCAGCGCTTTTGTGGCACCTGAGTCACAGACATCACATCATGTATTCATAGCAAAGATTTCAAATAGTTCAAAGCGATCTGGTTATACTCATTCAGCCCATTGACCTGGATGACCTTATACTGGTTCTGTTCCACATCAACGATATCAGCTTCGATGACAACGTTACTGTTAGACTTGGATCTGATCTCATTCAATTTCAAATTGTTCTCATTCGTCAACAGTGGGATCTTGTCCAGTGGGAAATCGATCTTCAGCCTCACAGAGTTCAGATTCTCTTGATTCTTCTCACACTCCTTCAATGCTGTCTCTAATTGCTTTAATGTATGTTCTTTGGCATCAGCTGGGTTTATTATCACCGTGCTCTTGTTCTCTTGCTTTAGGAATTCAGACAATGCCGTTTTACTCTTATTCAGTAGGATTTGATTTGTTTGGGATCTTGGCTTCACTGGGTGTAGACCATAAACTGGAAGTTTCTCTGTTGGGATAACAAGCGTCCCCAGATCAATCTGGGATAATGATTGGACCAAAGTTGCGAGTTTTGGTATTAGTTCTGTCAAGGTGCCGGTGACGTATAACGATCTGTAACTGGATAGGAAATGCGTATTGCTTGATAAATCAACCTCTTCACTAGCGATGAATGAATTCCAAGATTCAAGTTTCTTTAATTGTTCAACATAAGAAGCAGCAATGAGCAGTGTTAGAGGGTAAACATCATCGATACCATTTCTCAACTCCACCAATGACTTTAAGAACACAACAACTTCCAACGTGGCCTTCACAAGACTTCCCAGATTCCCATCTTTGGATAGAACATCAATCTCTCTATCAATACTTCCCTGGACTTTATCATCAACGGTGACTTCAGCACCTGTTCTCTTCTCAATGGCCTCGATGTTGGTCTTCCCATCCTTCCCCAAGAACAAATCAGCTTCTAAGTTAGATACCAGCAATTTCAACCCCACTTGTTTCTCCACAGTCGTCAAGTTGGCTCTGCTAACAACCCGAGAGACCAAATCACTGGCCTTCTTTCTGGCCTTATCCTTCGGTTCAGCCTTTGGTGCTGGCTTGTATGTATCAATCTCGGGTTTCGCAGGGAGGTCCGTCTCTGGACCCAGAAGAGCAGACTCCTTCTTGATTCTCTTCACGGAAGTCTTACTGGGGCTCTGTGTCTTGTTCTCTGCGGCTCTCGTACGCTTCTTTGGCGCCATTGTGATGCTGTGTGGTGGCGTACCTATTGTGTTGTTAGGCCTTGATAAATTTTCAAGTCAATTTTTTGAAAGGCTCGAAAAAACATAAACAAAAGGTCTGAGAATTCTTTCAAGGTACCCCAAATACACTTCCACGGATCCTGAACGATCGACTCCACATCCACGATGAGATTCAGCCCGCATCGTACGGTTTCCAACACCTCTTATGAAGTCATCGACCCGGGATACGACTCACTGTCCTCCAGTGATGAGGAGAACGAGCACACAAACCCATTCATCATCAACTCATCACCTCTGAAGGGCCTCGAGACTCCATCAAAGACGTCAAAGCAGCACGCTAAACTACGGTCGCCTAAACTGTACAGAAGCTTCCATTCGTCACCACTGGGCAGATCGGAGCCACATAGTGCTGAGTCCAGTTTTGCCAAAGAGTTTGTCATTGAGGATGAACTGACTGATCTGTTCAAGGATCTGAAGTTCAAGGAACGTTATCAATTGGTTTCGTCACATCGCGTCAAGAGAACGGAGAGCAAGAGCAGGCCAGCGAGCAGACATAAGAGAAATCAATCGTTGACTACACCCTTCTCATCACCATTGAAGAATGATGTTGGCCTGGAAGAAGTCAATGACGGGAGTGCTACTGTTGCTAAGGCCCAGGAAAATGTCGTAAGTGGACTTGAGTCAAGACTACAGAAGAGAACTAAGGACATCGAGGATACCGTGAGACAAATTGAAGCTGAGAGAAAGAGAATAGAGGTGGAAAAGAGACGTCAAGAAGAAGAAAGAAAGCGGAAAGAAGAGGAAGAGAGAAAACGTAAAGAAGAAGAGGAAAAGAAGAGAAAGGAAGAAGAAGAACGTAAAAGACAAGAAGAAATACAGAAAAAGAAAGAAGCAGAGGAAAAGTTGAAGAAGGAAGCTGAAGAAAAGGCCAAACAGGAGGCCAAAGCAAAATTAGAGAAAGAGGCAAAGGCCAAAAAAGATGAAGAAGATAGACTGAAGGCAGAGAAACAGAATGCTAAACATAAAGGCTTTACACATACCGATGAAATCAAAAAAGAGTTCAAGCATTATAGAGATATGATCAAAGACATTAAGACCAACATCGTTGAAGCTGTTAAACAAAACAAGGACTTGAAGGCGGCGACATCCAAACACAAGAGAAAGATCAATCCAAAGTTCGGTCAATTGACAAACTCAATGTCCCAGTTATCCCGTATCTCCAATGAGGTGACCCAATTGATCAACGAGGCAAAGGGTAGCGAACTAGCATACAAATGGATCCTGAACTTTGTCGCTAAGGCCATCGTCTCACAGGCTGAGACCGAGGTCAGAGCCAAACCAAGTGCATCATTACCATTAGCCAAACTGACGTTGAACCTGCTGTGTGAATTTGAAGAATTGAAAGAGTTGCTGATTGCCAGATTTGTGAAGAAATGTCCTTATATCATTGGCTATGCCCATTCTGACATCGATACCGAACAAGGTAGAATAGAGATGGGATGGAGAAGAAACAGTGACACTGACAAATGGGAGGATCAAGAATCGTACAATGAGAGAATGTGTGGTATGGTGACTTTATACATCGTCATCACAAGATTGGTTCTGGATCCAAAATACTACCAAACGAAGAAACACCCACTCCCAATCTCCCAGAGTTGGCAATTCATTACAAGACTGTTGAACAGTGATCAATTGAGCAACACACACTTCATCATTGCCTGTTCATGGTGGGAAGCCAATGTTCAAGAATTCCTACAGACATATGGGAAACAAGGGACTAAGATCCTGGAATGCATGATCACAGAGTGGCCAAAGAGACTTGAGGGCCAAAACGTTGTCTATACCGGTGCTAAAACGTTGTTGGCCATTGGTGAAGATTGGAGAACAGGTGTGATTAAGAAGTTTGATGAGATGGAGCCATAGTGCTTGGAATACATATAATTTTGCATTTTCGAGATTTGTAGATACTTGTTGCTGTGGGTACAATTAACCGTTTTGGGCGTTCTAAACTCTTGGTGTGTGGACAAATCATTCTTCGATTTCGATTGAGTTTAAGGCGAGTGAAGCGCTCACATCTATCTAAAGCTTTAGTACGTCGGGTTTAAACTCTTTGTGGACTCTTAGCTGCTCGCCGACCTCAGAGGTTATGTCCATTCTCAATGTTTTGGTTCTGATCGGTTATATAAGCGCTATACACTAGTGGCATGTGGGAGGTTGGAACTTCGTACCTCAGACTCTTTGAGATGCGATTGAACTCAGCGGAAGCGTAGTTTGATCAACAGGCAGTACAAAGCCTTTCTAAATGACCAATGATCTGAATAAAGGCTGAGTGTGGAGAGAAGTAGACATCCATTACATCACAGCTGCAGGGTCCATAGGGCAGAACAGAAGAGACCAGAACGAGAGAAGAGACGAGTACTGCCTTGAAGAATGATCGATTGTTAAACAAAACTCGAACTGACATACGGCATTGAGCACTCAGCATTCTTTCAAGTGTCTCACTTGTTCTAAGTTGTCGATCCCCGTTTTTTTAGTCAGCGCATAAGACATTGTACTAGTAGGCACTAAAATTGTAGGGAAAAAACAGCGATAATTACGCCGCCCAAGAGAAAACTTCAACAGGAAAACGGCGTACGTCCACTGTCCACATCCTACTCAGTCCCTTCAACAAGAAGCATGTTGTTTTGACTGTTTTTGGAGGGTCGCTATAGCCTTTTTTCCACGTTCTTCAAAGTTCTTCGCCTGTATTAATTTTTCCGCATGAATATTTTTTAGTGTTTGCCACATCAACTTTATACGGTGGTCATGGAAACGCGAAAAGCTTGATAGACAAATTCGAAATGAGGCCACTAAACAGAAGGACTAGCTAGTCCTCGGCGCTAGACCATTGACAATGTTCTCCTCACTGTATCTATGGAAAGAACCTTCTAATTAAAGTTTCGAAGGGGAGAAGGCGCTTAAAGTCCAGAAGTTACGATGGCCAGGAAGAGTCAAAATTCTGCTAGAAAATAATTGTGCAGGAAGTTGTTGTTAATTGGGTAGGCTGTAGACAATAAGCAAATGACGTAGGCAGTGGGCGGCTGCCCGTAGGCGGAGAACCGTGCCTGACCAGGGGCGCTGCTGGGCAGAGCCGGAAAGGGCCCTGCCTGGCCATAGGCGGAGACACCTGCACAGGACACCTGAACTTCCTGAAGTCGCTCAGATCTGGGATTGGTTTCCTGGGAAGTGGCCCACGTAAATAATAAATCTTACACCTGTGAATCGTGATTATTCACCCATGTATAAAAGCCCTGTGTTTTCCTTCGTTTTTGCCTTCCTGCTTCTGATTCCATCACTACACACTCAATCCACTCACAATGGCCCTGTTAACTGTTATCGCCGGTAGAATCTTTGGTCTAGTCGTCAGAGGCACTCAGCTCTTGTTCTCATTTCTAGCTTTGGCACTGTCCGCCGCTGCTATTGACAAATTTGACATCAGTGACTCAATCAGATTCATGCTGGCTACCGCTGTGCTGTCATTGATCTACTTGATCGTTGTCTTCGTCTTAGCCTTCTTCACCACCAACACTTTACTAAGTGGTGTTTTCCTAATCATTGACGGTGTCTTGACAATCTTCTGGTTCGCTGCTTGGATCTCTGTTGCTGCTACTGAAGGCAAATACAGCTGTGATGGTGGTGTCTCCGATGGCTGGTATATCTACTACTACGACAAGAACGCCTGTGGCGCCGGTAAGGCCTCAATTGCCTTTGGTGCCTTCAACTGGTTACTATTCTTATTCACCACTTTAGTCATTGGTCTGACCGCTGTTAAACCACTAGTCGCTGCTAAGAAGAACATCTTTGGCGTTGAAGGTGCCCTAGGCAAGAACACCATCACTTTGGACTCCACCCCATATGTTGAAAACTCTAATGATGTCGAATCTAACCCAACCTATGCTGAAGGTGAAGCTGAACCAAAGGAAGTTGAACCTGAAGTTCAAAATGACAATGCTGTGACTTTGGATGAGACTCCAACCACCGAGACCGAGCAACCATCTGCCAAGATCTAAGGCGCTTTGCTTCTTCAAATATTCATGGCTCTCAGTTTTGCCTAATCTGCGCTTCTTTGTTTTCCAATTGGCCTTCTTTTAATACTAATACCTATAATTCTTTACTTTAGTCGTAGTTTGTGTCATTTTGCGGGCTTTGTTTGTTTGCTGCAAGGGACCAAGGTTGCAAGGACAAGCCTGGACTCCAAAAAATACAAGTTCGCGGCCGCGAAAATTTCTTGATCATGGAGAAAATGTAAGAAGGGCGGTTTACAGAAGGCCTGGAACGAACACAATATACAGAAAACTAGCCAAACAACTGACTGGGCGCTACAGAAAGCACACAATCGCATCTCCATTCATACAACTGATTTCACAGCACAATGGGGGCCAACGATCAGAAGAGAAGATCGCTGCTCTTCCCCTTCCGTGCTCCAGCAAAGCCAGAGCCTGCTAAGTTCGAGGTTGTCAACAGAAAGAAGTCTCCACTAGCTCAGGGCCAGGCGAAGCCAGCAACTCCACTGACACCCACACAGAAGCCCTCTACTCCATCAGTCCCCGTGGCAGCTACCCCAAGACCATCTCAGCAGACGCCGCCTATCGCCAGTCCTGCCCCATCATCTTCATCAAACCTGAAACAGGTACCAACTACCACCACAAGACCAGAACTGAAGACTCACCGCTCACTTGACCCAGGGCGCCCCGAATCTCCTCGTCACTCAATCTCACCACTCAGAATTCATAACCCGCTAAACACTCACAAGACAGATACAAGACCAGCAACGTTCGATACACAGACACAACCCAACTTGAACATCATAGGCGATGTCCCTCCTGTTCCTGACTACAACTCACACTATCATGCGCCTCCAGTGACGATACAGGGTCGCCATGTGTCGCTGACGAAGAAAGCAGCACCACCAAGAAAGAAACCTCCAACGTTTGGTACCCTTGGCCAAGGAGTCTCAAGCTCAACGGAGTCTGTGCCTGAAGATCAAGATGACAGAAGAATCATCAGTGCATCTGGCTCTCCACGTCCACTATCCAGTAAGCCATTGAACAACCAAAGTCAAGAGAGCATACCTGTGCTCAAAGTCACCAATGCCACACCTGATAGAAATTCTGTTGCTTCAAATGATACCCCATCACAAGAGATTAGAGCCCATGATAACAATGATTTCCAACCTGAGGTCAAGTCACAACAAGTGGTACCAGAAATCAAAGTCCAGCCTGAATCTGACTACTCATTTGAGGCACCTCAATCCTCATCAGCGCCAGAGGTTCAACGCTCAGAAAGTCCAAGATCATTACAGGCCTCTGTGTCATTGATCCCAGATTCCAGCACTCCACAACAAGAGATCGGAAATGACTTTGAGACAGAGCCAGAGACACAACAGGCAGAAGATGAACCAGAAGTTGACTCAATCCAAGAATCCCCAATTGATGCTACAAACGTTCCTGGTGCTTTTTCTTCGCCAATTGAATCACCAATCAACACAACGCAGGTGAAGTCTATGCTTCTAGATGATGAACCAACCCATCAAGTTCAAGCAGACCATTCTGAGTCCAAAGCACTTGCTTCAAACAGCAGCGAAGCAACACAACATGGCCACTTCCAAGAGTTACAAAGACCACTACTACCAACACATCGTGACTCTACACTTGTGAGCGTTGCATCACATGAATTCTTTGACGCTAGCGAAGAGATCCAAAGAGACGTCACACCAGAACCTTCATTCCCACCAGAAACAACACCAAATGACCCAGTTGAACCTATTCCTACGAAGAACACAGACTCTGATACCGAATCCATAGAAGTGAAACCACTGAAGTTTCATAAGAAGACTTTAAGTACGGCGTCAACTGCATCTGAAGCTAGACTTTATGTTTCACCTTCAGAAAAGGAAAAGGGTCATAAGAAACAACTGTCGCTGTCTGATGAGATCATTCGTGATATTGAACAATTCCAACCTTTTGGTGCGCATTTGACCGATGAGATTGATGAAGTGAGTCCGGTGTCTCCACTAAAAACTGGGAAGCTGAATGAAAGTTCCATTCAAGAGAGAAGTTTTGAAGATGGTTATGACTATGAAGAACCAAAGAGATTGGCAATCACGAATCTCAGTGAGCAAGACATTATGGACACACTGGATGAAGATCGTGATGGTAGAAATCAACTATTCCATGATTCTTCTGATGATGAACTGAACGATGAGAAACCTTCACAAGGGTTCCAGGGTCCTTATGGCGCTGATTTAGCATACGATGATGGATCTGGCTCCAACTCTGCTGTTGACACATCTTCAGTGAGGCCTGAGATTGATTATGAACCTTCACCAAGCCCATTTGAATCAGGTGTTCCACAGAGAAGGGCTTTATTTGATGATGATGAGGAAGACAATGCTAGTTTCACTCAAGATATCAGCCAAGGCGAAGCTTACCCATTTGAAACACAAGAAGAACCTGTGAACAGCTTGCCTAGATCCAGTTCCAACATCAACCTGAATCAAGAATTGTCTAGAGACGATGTGGACTCTTTTAGTGCTATTCCCTTCGGATCTCCAAACCATGCTGGCGATACAAGTTCGAATGCTGGTACGACGGGGTACAAAGACATTGAATCGCAGTACAGTTATGACCCATCCATTGGTAACAACAGACAACTCCATGTGACCAATAATGACCTGAACTCTGAAAAGATTAGCGGTGACGCTGTCAGTGATTACAGTTATGTTCCTGAGCAAAGAACGTTCCATGTTGTCAACGATGGTAACTATTCATCCAGTGATGAAGATCAAAACTCATTTGATGCCCATGCAGAAGAGAAGTATTATGGCAATGACTACAGTGTTGTGCATCAAGAAAATTTCCAAAGACCTACACCCATTAAGACAGTTGCTGATGAAGATGAAGATGGTGAAATTTTAAGTTTTACGGCTAAGAGTCCAGTCGGTTCTGAATTCCCTATTGATCATTCGCCTGCTAAGCATCATTACAACAGTGGTCAAAATCCAAGTGATATGGATTTAAGTTCAAGAGATCAAGATAGTTTATCGTCATTCCCACAATCTGAACAAGTTTCACATTTACAGCCTTCACCAATTGAACACATGAACATCAATTATGACAGAAGAGATGAAATTGCTGCTCCTGTTGCCTACATCCCTAGTGCTAAGCCAACATCTAGAAGACCACCACCATCAGATGCCCCAACTGCCACCAGAGTCGCTAGATCAGCTTCTCTTACTGCGCCAATCCCACCGTTGTACAATTCTATCAAAGAAGATCCATCACCAGTGACACCAAACTTACCACATTCAGAGATTCATATTCCTGAGAAATCATCATACGTTGAACAGTTGAGAAATTCTTCAGGTACTTCAAACAGTACGGCACCAGCTTCCAAATGGGGTCTACCTATTGGTATTTCTGAAGTTGATCATTCCAAACTGAGAAGCTCGTTGTCTAAGGTGTCTTACAAGAAAGGTCCTGTTCGTCATAAGGTTGATTTGAAACATGGTAAGATCAAACCTCGTTTATTAGCATCAGAAGTTGACGATGAAGATGATATTGTTCCCTCATCCAACAGTTCCATCTTGGAAAGACACAGTAATGAATTGGAAAGATACAAGACCGAGAGTGGCAGTTCTTTCAAACTGGAGAGTTCACCTGCCCAATCATTCTCAAGCTTACCAAACCCAACAGCTTCTCCTAGAAATGAATCTTCGAAGAGCTCTATCAATAGATCTGGTACTTTACTACAGGAAAAGGTTTCAAATCAAATCCAACTGGGAAGATCAGGTACCGTGATGGATGGTGGCAAGTCAAAACAAGGTATGACGTTGTTCATTGCCAATCCAGATCTTGACAGTGATTAGACTTTTCTTACTAAAGCTTTTAATCAAATAAACATTCATCGTGTTAGAGTTCCTTATCCTACGTAGTGTAGTTGTTGGTGACCTCACTTCGACACCTGTATTTACTTAAGCTTTACTTCATTCATCCGTGCCTTGAGTTTCTAGTATTCTCTTTATTAGCGTGATCTCATATTCTCTTGATCTTTTGAATTCTGCAGGATGAGTGACCTTCTTTGAGTTCCCAAAGTCTATCAGTACAAAAGATAGAGGGTTAAGGATTTGGAATTTGTTCTCTTCAACTACAATGTTTTGCTTTCTCAGATCACCATGAATAAAGCCCGTCTTCTCATGGAAACTTTCGACCATACTAACGATTTTGTCTTTATCAGATGCTGTCAGCCTATCCAAACCATAGGAATCAATAGAGATTCCTTTGTTCTCCAAGATCATAACATATCCGTTATATGTCAGAGCGGACCATTCCAACGTTGGATCAATAAGGTATCCACTATCAATTAGAACACCATGACCGAACAATGTTGGAATATCTTTGAACCCACTCTTGGAAATTTCAAGGTAATTCCTGACTTCTCGCTCAAATGTTAGTCTTGCGTATTTCAATAGGTAGTCTTTGTTTGGACCGAACAACATGGCTTCTTTCTTCAACTTGAGAATCAGTTCCGGATCCCAGCAACGTGGATCAAACTTCTTAACAAAGACATCGAACTTCTTAACGTCATTCATCACTTGCTTCTGAGCCAAAAGGTTAAAGCCTTTAGATAAACTTGATTTGTGTAGTCTCAAAACATCAGCTGGGACATATTCACTACCTTGAATGATTTCAAGAAAGTAGTCTCTGACGTTGAAGTTGAACAGCGGCAAATTTCCAGAAGGGTCATAGAGAGAAGTTATGGTCTTCACTGGTTGGGAATCACTTTTGATAGATTCTGATAAATACACTTAAACTGTAAACTAGTAGGTATGTTGACCGGAGGGTCCAATGGTGACTCTGCGAGAATGGTGTTTGTTTCTCCGCTAGGAGCATCAGTAACTGGTTGCGCCGAGATACCGCTATGATCACTCAAACTGGAGATGAACGTTGAGAGAGCTTCACTTGACTGAAGTGTTGACTGAACTGTTTGCCTTGCAAACTTTGTATTGGCGGAGATAGCATCTTGCATCAGGCAAAGCAGTTTAACATAGTCTAAGCGCTGATGATCCGATATGTATTTGGATAGAACCTCACTGTGAATACCTTTGTCAGAAGGGAGATAGCTTGGATTGGCCAGGAACAGAGCTAAAATGAACCTGAAATTCAAGATACTAGTTGGGAAATAGCATACAACTGGATTGAAAAGCTTTTCTTCTGTAAGATCTGGGGGTAGTTCTATCAAAATTGCAACATCTTTGGTGTATATGATCCCTTTCGTAATTGATGTAGCTACCAATTTGTAAACCATTCTGTTATAAATCCCCTGAAAGCTGGAAGTACTGTTATTCTTGAATGGGGTTGCTCCATTTGTGAAGAACTCTTTGATGTCTTTTGGATCAATGAATGTTTCGAACTCTAGAAGGCATGTACAGATAACTCCAGGGATTTCCTGACTAGATTCGCTCTCAAGGCAAACCACAGCATCTGTGATGAAGGATTTATCACCTGAAGTAATTACGTATGATGAAGTCTGATCCAGAGTCTGCTTCTGTTTGTCTCGTATAACAACTTTATAAGATCTATAAGGAGGACTTGGGACTTTCTGTACTTCCTTAGTTTTAGTTATTTTCCTTCTCTTTGAGCCACTAGTCATGTGGTCGTCTTTAGTGTGATGAGATGTTGAAATATCCAAGCTGTTCACCAACTTGGTTAGTTTTCTACAAGGATTCAGAACGTGTTGAATAGTGTTATAAACAACACTATCCTTACTGTTAAAGCATCGTTCTTCACCAAGGACTTTAGGATCAGAGTAAGACGCCAGGACATTCATAAGATACTCTTTACTTCTCGCACAACTCATTGATTGTTGGTGATCTCCTTGATCACTCACAGCTCTTTTGAAGGTTCCATAAGTCAGCTCTTGGGGGCAGTAGCGATCAAAGAAGGCAGATTAGTCATTGTTAATGAAGACAGTGTCATCTCTTTTGTTATGTTCTGTATTGATATCGAAGGGAGTCACATATATTGGTGGACCTTGGTCATGTTCTGAGCATCCTAGAGTCATTACTGGAAGGCGGATGTTCGCCGCTTTTGCACTCTCCCTCGCAGCATTGAAGCTCTCAGAGCACTTATAATTGATCGGTGGAATGTAATAAAGAAGCAGCTGTAGCTCTACTGGGTCCAGATTCTTCTTCCTAAGGAAGGTAGGCTCCAAGGCATTTGTCTCAGGAAATCTTACCTAAAACATCTCGCAATGTTTCACCATCGGAAGGAGGTGCCTTAGTTTCATCAAAAATAGTGAACGGCATGGTTCGGAAACTGCTTTGATGTACTTCAAGTCGTTGGCCAAATGTCGAGTCGTTGGCCAAATGTCGAGGCGTTTAATTCACTTTTTTTGCCGCTAAAACAGTTACCGAAACATTTCAGCACTTTTGACTTCCCGATTAGGAAGTCTAGGATTTCAGGCGAAAAGAACAACGAAAACAACTTTTCGAGATCAGACACGACTCAACGCCAATAACACAACAGACATCACGTCGTTGCAAACCGCCTAAACACCGTCTTTCTGTTGCAATTGCCACATTGGCCACTAAGACTCTGCCCCGCTTTGTCTTTTCCCGTGTTTTATTTGGTCCACCACAACAGATTTTAGACGTTTACGGTACGTGTTTTGGACAAATCAGGACATTAAACAGAACCAAAGGCACTAACACTCCACCACAGCACAATGACTGACGTTGCTTACACTTTGGTCTACGACCCTAATCCTGCCAGCAAGGTCTCTGTCTCAGAGTACAGAACCTTGCTAGAGAAGAACAGAGACGAGTCCAAGATTGACGCCATGAAGAAAATCTTGATTGCAATGCTAGATGGGAATCCAATGCCTGAACTGTTGATGCACGTCATCAGATACGTCATGCCATCTAGAAACAAGGAATTGAAGAAATTGCTGTACTTCTACTGGGAAATTGTTCAGAAATTGGATTCTGATGGTAAATTGAAACAAGAGATGATCTTGGTCTGTAATGCCATTCAAAAGGATTTACAACACCCAAATGAATACATCCGTGGTAACACTTTGAGATTCTTGACCAAGTTACATGAACCAGAACTATTAGAACAATTGGTCCCTTCTGCTCGTGCTTGTTTGGAACATCGTCACGCTTATGTTCGTAAATACGCCATCTTTGCCATTTACTCCATCTATCAAGTTTCAGACCATTTGATCCCAGATGCCCCAGAAATCATCAATGACTTCCTATTAGTCGAGACTGATCCAACTTGTAAGCGTAATGCTTTCATCAGTTTGGGTAACTTGGACAGAGAAGCTGCTTTACGTTACATTCAAGAAAACATCAGTTCATTAAGTACCATTGATTCATTGTTACAATTGGCCTTTATTGAATTCTTCAGAAAGGACAAGGCCACTGATTTGAGAACGAGGTATATCAACCTATTGTCAGAAATGTTAGAATCTTCTTCCAATGCTGTCGTCTATGAAGCTGCTTTGACTTTGACCGTCTTGACCAGCAACCCATCGTTCATCTCACTAGCTGCTAACAAATTCATCGAATTGGCTATCAAGGAAACCGATAACAATGTTAAACTGATTGCCTTGGAGAGAATCGATGATATTCACGCTAAGAACCCAGGTGTCTTGGAAGATTCAATCTTGGATATCTTGAGAATCTTGTCTTCACCAGATGTTGACATCAAGAGAAGAGCCATTGAAATTTCATTGGAATTGATCTCCAGCAGAAACGTTGAAGAAGTGTTGAAATTGTTCAAGAAGGAGTTACAAAAGACTGTCAACTCTGATGCTGATAAATCAGTTGAGTACAGACAATTGTTGATCTCTGCCATCCACCAAACTGCTATCAGATTTGCCCAAGTTGCCGCTGGTGTTGTTGACTTATTACTAGATTTCATCCCAGACTTGTCCACAACTTCAGCCACCGAGATCTTAACCTTCATCAAGGAAGTTGTTGAGAAATTCCCAGAACAAAGAAGTTCAATCATCAGCCGTTTGTTGAAGGCCCTTGACCAAATCAGAAGTGGTAAGGTCTTCCGTGGTGTCTTATGGATCATTGGTGAATACGCTCTAGATGAAAGAGACATTGAAACCGCCTGGAAACACATCCGTGCCAGTGTTGGTGAAGTGCCAATCATTCAAAGTGAAAGAAAACACCGTGGTGATTTGAACGAAGATGGCGAAGTTGAAGGTAAACAAGAATCCTCCTCCAAACCAGTCGTTTTACCAGATGGTACTTATGCCACTGAGACTGCTCTAACCACCGAGAAGGATGATAAGAAGGACATTACAAGACCACCATTACGTCAATTCATCATCGATGGTGAATTCTACACATCTGCCGTGTTGGCTTCCACTTTTGTTAAATTGATTTTAAGATTTGAAGAAGTCTCCAAGGATGTCAAGGTTCTAAACGCCATCAAAGCTGAAGGTCTATTGATCCTTGTCAGTATATTGAGAGTTGGTCAAACTTCGTACGTTGCAAAGAAGATTGATGAAGATTCAGCTGAAAGAATCTTGACTGCCATTTCATACATTGCTGAAGGTAAAGAAAACAGATTATTAGAAATTGCCTTCTTGGAAGCCACCAGAGATGCCTTCAAGGTTCAAATTGCCGCTGAAGACAAGAAGAAGGCCCAGAAGGATGCTGATGAGTTACAAAAACATTTACAACAAGTTGATGATTTGATTGAGTTTAGACAATTTGGTAAATCTGATCCACAAGATACCGTCGAAGAAGATCTAACTGCTGCCACTGGTATCAAGGTTGAAGAAGATCTATCATCCAGATTGAAAAAGATTGTCCAACTGACCGGTTTCTCAGACCCTGTCTACGCTGAAGCCTATGTTAAAGTCCAACAATTTGATGTTGTCTTGGATGTCTTATTAGTCAACCAGACTAAAGAAACCTTGAAAAACTTACACGTTGAGTTTGCCACTCTTGGTGATTTGAAGGTTTTGGATAAACCAACCACTCAGAACATCCCACCTCATGGGTTCTTCAAAGTCCAAGTCACTGTCAAGGTTACCTCTGCTGATACTGGTGTCATTTTCGGTAACATTGTCTATGATGGTTCCCATGGTCATGAAAGTAAGATTGTCATCTTGAACGACGTTCACGTTGATATCATGGACTACATCAAACCTGCCAAATGTTCTGAAAGTAAATTCCGTACCATGTGGAATGAATTCGAATGGGAAAACAAGATTGTCATCAAGTCCACTTTACCATCTTTGAAAGATTACTTTGACCAATTGTTGAAAGAAACCAACATGTCCTGTTTGACCCCAGGTGCCGTCATTGGTGAAGAATGTCAATTCCTAAGTGCAAACCTATACTCTAGATCATCCTTTGGTGAAGATGCTTTGGCCAACCTGTGTATTGAAAAGCAAACAGATGGTCCTATTGTCGGTCATGTCAGAATACGTTCTAAGGGCCAAGGTCTTGCTTTGTCATTGGGTGACAGAGTTGCTGCCATTGCCCGTAAGACCAACAAGGCTGTCATCACTCATGTTTAAAACTTCTCATTTGTTCTTTTATGTCGTTTGGATCCTACTTTTTTTACAACTTGAAAAAAAAAACTATAAACTTTGATTTGAATCTACATGTAGCTGTTGCTTAGAAAGTTTCTATGTACGATGGGTGTTGTGTTTTTTATATATACAGATGTCTAGTAATCCACATGTTCTGGCAGGACACCCTTTTCAGAACCGGCAAATGGGATACCATAGGCACTCAATAAGGTCTTTGCCTCAGCGTCGGTTTGGGCAGTGGTGACAAAGTTCATGTGGAAACCATAAGTTCTTGGCCATAGATCCTGGTTGGCTTCGATTTCTGGGAAGTATCTGATATCAGCTGGAGTAAGACCGAATTGGATGTTACCAAACTTGTCACCAGTCTTGTTAGTGACACCTTTGAAGTCACGGACTCTTGGAAGCACAATCTCTGAAAGTGTGGACAGGAATTGGGACAGGGCTCTGCCCTTCAACGTGACCTTGGCACCCATCTGGTAGCCGGCACGCACCCTCCAGTGGATGACGTTGGTCTTGGAGTAGATAGGCTTTGGCTTTTGGCCGGTGATCTGTTGGAGTTGCACTAGGGCTGCGATGGCATTGTTGACGTTATCCTTTGCCGATTCGACATAACAGTTGATGTGTAGCTCCTTTATCTTTGGGATGTTCTTGTGTGTGTGTGGTTTGATGTCTGGGGTCTCCGTGACGGAGCCCTTTGGCTTTCTCAGAGGACGGTTCAGGTGGAATGGGGAGGAACCGTCCCACTCTCTCTTCTTCTTACCCAGCTGTCTAGGCTCGTTGTGCTGTGCGTTGATCAGCAGCAGGTCGGAGGCCAGCGTGTGGTCGTAGTGCTCCTGGACCCTGTCCTGGTGGGTGGCCACCGGCTTGTAGCCCGGGTGTCTGATGTCGAGCTTGGAGTGCTTGAGGCCTGGGAACCTTGGAGAAAGGGCCTGCTTGTCGATCTTGACCCTGTGGTGCACGGGCTTGACAACGTTGCAGCCCGGCTTGCCCAGCGCAGCAGCGGAGGTGGAGAAGCAGCGTATGCTCTTGAGGAAGGCCGACATCGGGGAGAAACTGCGGTTATGGCGCACTGATCCACTGGCATCATCTTACCTTTAGTACCAAAACTTTTCACTTTGTCGAGAATATCAACACCGGGTAAAGTTCGCGGATTTCTGTGCAAGAAAAATTTTAAAGCTCATCGGACTGAACTTGCACTCTAATCGGCCATTATCCTCCACACACAACACACACACAATGGCCAAGAAGGAAAAGTCCAGCTCCAAGGAGGAGACCACAGAACTCGACAACTACGAGAAGAGACTGCCTGCTGTCCTGCCTTTCGCCCAGCCTCTGGCCCCAAAGAAGCTGAACAAGAAGGTCCTGAAGACCGTCAAGAAGGCTTCCAAGGCCAAACATGTCAAGAGAGGTGTCAAGGAAGTCGTCAAGGCCCTAAGAAAGGGCGAAAAGGGTCTGGTCGTCATCGCCGGTGACATCTCCCCACCAGACGTGATCTCCCACATCCCAGTTCTATGTGAAGACACCCAAGTCCCATTCTTATTCATCCCATCAAAGGAAGACCTAGGTTCTGCCGGTGCCACCAAGAGACCAACCTCCGTCGTCATGATCGTCCCAGGTGGTGGTAAGAGCAAGAAGAACGAGGGTAAAGCTGAAGAATACCGTGAATCCTTTGACGAAGTGGTGAAGGAAATCCCAGCCTTATCTAAATGAACTCCTCCTCATGATATCATAGAAAAGAAAAGTGTACATTAGTGTTTTTAGGATAATTATAATGTTTGGTTGCATTGAACTACAATTGTAGACTGTACTTCTATGTTAGTTATTTTTTTTCCTAGTTTATATAAATATGGAGTCTACTCTTGCAATTGAGCTCTAACCCAACCTTCCAAACCACCTTTAACGATGATTTCTTGAACGTTAGCAGGCAATTCACCAACTTTTTGTTTCAAGACAACTTCACCACTAGCACCATCCTTAACGGTGACAGTAGCAGTTTCAACGTCCCATCTTAAGAACCAACCTGTTCTTCTGGTCAATTCCTTTGGAGCGTCTTTGTACTTATCTCTCAACATGTTGATCAAATCTGGGATTTCCAAGGTCAACAGGGCATTGTTGATGGAGTTTCTGGAGAAGATGTTACCAAATGAACCGGCAACCACTAATTTCATGTCTCTGGCCAAGATACAAGTGGCAGCTTGTTCTCTTGAAGAACCGGTACCAAAGTTGAAACCGGAAATGATGATATCACTGGCTTTGGTCTTAGCACCGAATTCAGAATCATAGTTCTCCATACAGACTTCAGCCATTTTTTCTCTGGAGACATCGTCTTGATAGGTGTATTTACCTGGGTAGATACCATCGGTGTTGATGTTATCGGCGTCACAAAGCACCAGTTCACCCTCGATGGATCTTGGGAAGCCCTCCAGGATCTCCACGGCACCGCCAGCGGCTGCATCGTCACCGGAGACGGGCTTTGGAGGGATCTCAATGGTCTTGATGATACCTTGGGCACCGTTGACTGGACCACCACCGATTTCCTCAGGACCACCAATCTTACCCAACACAGCAGAGGCAGCAACGACTTCAGGAGAAGCCAAGTAGGCAAGAGCATCCTTGGACCCCATTCTACCTTTGAAGTTTCTGTTAGTGGCAGAGATACCGATTTCGCCTTCTTTCAAAAGACCGGTACCTAGACCGATACAAGGACCACAACCGGCTGGTAATGGGATGGCACCGGCATCTAGCAAAGTCTTCCAAGCACCAATGGCTTCAGCGTCCTTTTGCACGTTTGAAGAGGCAGCAGCGATGTAGAACTCAACACCGTCAGCAATCTTATGACCCTGGACAACGTCAGCAGCGGCTTTGATATCTGATAATCTGGAGTTGGTACATGAGACCAAATAGGCCTTGTTAACTTTCAAGTTTTGACTAGATAGGTCAGCTAATGAGTTGGAAACCTTGACAGAGTTAGGACCAGAGATGTATGGGGACAAAGAAGACAAGTCCAATGTCAAATGCTTAGCATAATGAGCATCTGGATCAGCAGCCTCTTTGTTGTCTATTAGCCTTTGGACAGTTTCAGCATTGACTCTTGGATGTGGTTGTGGTAGCACGTCTAGTCTGTTCTTGTACCAGTTAATCAAAGTGTCATCAACTGGGAATAAACCGGATAGGGCACCCCACTCAGTAGTCATGTTAGCAATGGTCAATCTGTAATCAACTGATAATTCATCAATATGTTCACCGGTGAATTCGATAGCGTGGTTCAACACCTCATCATTGTTGAAGGCACCGCATAGGGCAACAATCACATCTTTACCAGTGACACCCTTTGGCAATCTCCCCTTCAACTCCACTTTGGCCACCGGTGGGATCTGCCACCAAGTTTGACCAGTGGCCCAGATAGAAGCAGCATCGGTTCTGACAATTGGAGTACCTAGGGCACCGACACCACCATAAGTGTTAGAATGGGAATCTGAGGCCACAGTAAGGTTCAATGGGAAGGCATAACCTTCTTCGATCATGATCTGGTGACCAATACCTCTACCGGCAGGGTAGAAGTCCACGCCTTGTTCCTTTGCAAAGTTTTCAATGTTTCTATACTTCTCTAGATTCTTCTCAGTCTTGTTCTGGACATCGTGATCCAGGGTCATCACGACTTGTCTGTTGTCCTTGACAGCCTTGTAGCCCAGCCCTTTGAACTTCAACGCCACGGGCCACGAGTTGTCATGGGACATACAATGTGCTGGTTTGATGGAGACATAGTCACCAGACTTGACATATTTGCCCTGGGGAAGCCCGACAGCGTATTTCTGGACGATCTTCTCGGTCAGGTTCTGGCCTGCATGGCGGGACGCGGTGCTGGACAAGCAACGTGTGAACAACCTGCTCATTGTGTGGTCTATCACTCTTCACTATGGCTAGATTATCAAAGAGTTGTAGTTTTTCATGTCACGATGAGTATGATTCATAATGTCCGGTTCCGGGGCACATTTTCCGCGAATTCGATAAAAAAAAATTTCAGGCCGATCTGGGCCAATCACAGGCGGGCAAAACATAATACGGGGGAACTGTGTGTTTCTGGTGGGGTTTAAGTGTAAATGTCACGAGAAAGTGGTGGCTTTAAACTATCAAGAGTCGTTTATGACAATATTCTCACTTCACACTCCAAAATCCACGGTTACGAGCACCCGCGATTTTTCAACATTTCACATGGCACAAAAATTTGGAAAATCTCGAAATTTGTTGGGACCTTCGAAAACAAAACAGTACTTCTTTCTGACCCCATTAGATGCTCTTCGATGGCAAAGAGGACCAGTTATTCTATGCCTTGGAACACAATGACGTGCTGCTACTGCCGCTAGTTGGAAGTGGATCTCTTTTCCAGTTCTTTGCCAGAATCGAGGGGAAAAGAACGCTGTTTGTTAGCGATGACATCAAATTGACAAAGATCTTTGGGTCTATGGTGTATCAGAAGTCTGTTTATGATGATCGGTTTACACTTGACGGTTCCGTATGGCTAACTTATGACGTGGTGTTGTTCTTGTTGAGAAATTCGCCTGAAAAGCTACGTGATTTTGACTTTATCATTGTTGATGGGGTTGATGATAGGTCATTTAAGTCCCAAGTGTTATTATCGCTTATGGGCAAGGTCAAATCGCAACTAATCATACCATTGAAATCTACATTCAAAACAGATTCCATAGAGAGGTTTTTGTCAGACTCAGGCTCCAAAGTGGTGAAGATCGACCTCGTTGAACAAAGTCCTGTCTCCACATATTACCAAATCCAACAAACTGACATCATCACCGAAATAACCACTCTGTTGAACAAGATCTTTGAACTTGACAAGTCTGCACAGTATGATATCCTCGTGTTGACCTCTGATACTGACCTACCTTCTGAATTACCACTAATGGCCTTGAAGGCGCCTGTCTCCACCGTACTGGATGTGTCAAAGTACAGAGTGACAACAGAGACCGAGAGACGCGTCATTTTCCATCACAAAGCGTCAGACTTGCTAGAAATGCCTGAAAACAATGTGAAATATGTCATTGATGTCGGTGATGTTGCTAAGTTGCAATTTGATGACCTTAATGATTCTGGTTATGTGTCAAATGGGATTCCTGATAAGAACACCATTGGTCAGTCGCTTGCGTTATTATCCACTACGAACCACTCCAAATACTTTGGTCTGTTCAATGATTCTGAGGTCAAAGACTTTGAATCCTCTGAGGGGAACTTGTCAGCTTTGTTGCTGCTATTACTTGACACAAAGAAGCTAAGTGATGTGAAGTTTATTAGAAAGCCAACTGAGACCACGATCAGAAAGACATTGAACCAATTGGTATACATGGGTCTCATCACCGTTGTTAACAATGAACCTACATTGACAGGTCTAGCGAGAAGAGTGCTGAAGTTCCAGTTTGACTATACATTAAGCAATTTAGGTCTGTTTGTATCATTGATCTACTCTGTTTCATACAATTGTTCCAATGAGTTATTGAAGATTATATCAATCATACTGTCGTTGAATACAGCAAAGCTCTCCATCTACTTGAAAGAGTTCAAATCAGAGAATGACTTCCTCACAATGATCCAGGTATTTGACGAGATCATTAGCAACAATCAAGTCAAGAGTGATAAGCACACTTTCAAATTCAACGCCTTCTTCCAATCCCTGGACAAGAGACAGGTGTTATCCACATACAATCAACTCAAGGCAGTCCTAGAAACAGCGGTCAACAACGAAGAAGCTGACCAAACCACCATTTTGAAGTGTCTTGTGATTGGTTACCAGTTCCAGACGGGCTCATTGACCGTTGACTTCGAGTCCAGTTCGCAGAGCATCACCCCAACTTTCCACACAGCCTCGCACAAGGTCAGGACATCCCCAGTGGACACGCTGGCAAACAACGACCTGCTGGTATTCCACAGTGGCAAAGTTGTGAACACCGTTGCCAAAGCTGCTCGGTCACATGACACAAACGAGAAGTTTGCTCAATACGCTGATTTTAAGGGTAAAATCCCCAAGAAAATTGCACACGAGTTGAAATTGAGCGTGTTCAAATGGAGATGAGGCAGAATTGGGTGGTCTCCAGTGCAATTACGGGCCCAATTGACCAACATTCCAGTGCGCAATTCGCTTATCAGTAAGGGGTCACCCGGCTTTTGATCCTTTGTTATTGTGGTGATTTTTTCATCACCGAGGAAAAAAATGGCAAATTTCAATCGCAAAATGAAATTTTTTCCTCTCCTTTTTAAGGAAACAACACGTCAACGCCTCCAATTCACCCAGAAATGTCTTCTGCTGCCCCTGTTGCTCACAAAAAGTCCATTGGCCTCCCATTGCTTACCTGGGACAACCCAGTCGAGACCGGGAAGGTCTTCGGTGCCGTCATTTTCGCCCTTGTCGTGTTGAAATCAGTCAACTTGCTAAGCTTGTTCTTCAGACTGGGCTTCTACGCCCTGGTGTCCTCTGCTGCTGCTGAATACGTCGGTAAGGTTGTCACCGGGACCGGGTTCGTGACTAGAGTCAGACCAGCCTACTCAAACACCTTTTCCAAATACACCTCCAAGTTCTTGGAACAATTGTCAAAGGACTTGCCAACTTTGGAACAAGAAGGTCAAAGACTGTTGTACTCATTTAACGTTGAAAACACATTGAAGACCTCTGGTTTGTTCTACGTCCTGTACAAGATCACCTCTTGGATCTCCCTATACAACTTGATCTTCATCTCCACCGTTGCTGCCTTCACTTTACCAGCCGTTTACGAGAAGTACCAAGATGAAATCAATGCCGCTTTGAAACAAGCTTACAAAGTCGCCTCCCAAAAGTCTGCCGAATACGGTAAATTGGCCTCTGAAAAAGCTGCTCCATACATTAAGCAAGCTGATGAGAAATTAGGCCCAGTTTCCAAATTCATCAAGTCCAAATACCAAGTCAGAACCGCCTCCACCACCGTTGGTGAAACTTCTCCAGAAGCCTTTGTCCAACCAACTGCCTCCACCTCAGGTGCCAAGGCTGCTGAATCCACTGTCAAATCCACCAAGAACCCATTTGAAAAACCAATTGACACCACTTATGAAAAGACTGAACCAATCGTTACCAACGTTGTTCCAACCCCAGCCGATGTCAAATCCAACGCCTTCCCATCCGTTCCAGAAACCACTCCACAATCCTTTGTTGATCAAGTCAAGGAAGTTGCATCTGAACAAGTTGACGTTGATGATTTGAAGAATGATCTATTGAAGAACAAGGCTGCCACTCCAAACTTTTAATCTTGCTGCTGTGTACCTTTATTTAACTAAGCTTTCTATTCGTTTTTAAACAGATGATGGCTCTTTGCAATCAAAGAGAGGATATTTCTTTATTATACTGAATCGTATGATTTATTTTATGACGTGTTTGTAGCTTCAATTGATCTGGTCTGTGTATTTTGGAGCTTTATTAGTTTGTGGCGTTATGTCTCCACATAAAACGATTTCGCGGAAAAAATTGTTACGTCGCCTTAAATTTCTACATCTGATCTCCTTTTTTAAACACTAGTACTGCCTAAGATCTGAGTCTTTAAATTTTTACGTTTATTCTGAGCTGACAAATGTCTAATGTAAAAGGTGGAAATATGGGAGTACAATTCGTTAAATGATTTTGGTGTTAAATAGCAGGAGTTGTTGTGGTTAATTTGACCAGTTTAGCGAGCTGTTAACAATTCGATCTTGTGAAGCAATGTACCTGTCAGTGCTCTGCAGCCTGCTACTTTGTTGTTGAGCCATTGAGCGGATCATATGATCAGCTACATGCAAACAACAGTGGTTTGGCTCCACAGCTTATCAGTGAATACAGGAAACGAGCTTTGGTTAGTGGGACCTTGAAGTTCCGACTCCCATTCTTGTGTTTTTGACACCATTTCGAAATTTTTGTAGAGCTGGGCAGTGAGATCTAATTGAATTCGACCGTATGTCATGCTGACCCATGAAGCATTAACTGAGGGTATACGAGTGTCTATCACTACGCACTCTGCGAAACGCATTGCCTACTACCCGCAGATGATACAACTCCGGGATGAGCTGGAGCTGCCAGCTAATTATTGCGCGAAAAATACTTAGAATTCTGAAAAAAAAAAAAACATCAGAACTGTATAAAAACCTTCAATTATTACGTGTCAAGCGCTAGTATATTATTCAGCATCTAATGTAACAGCTACCGAGGTTCGACGCATCTTGAAGGAAATCTCTGACGTCTTCTGGTTAGAATTTAAATTATCAAAGTCTGCTGGGATAATATCTACTTTCTGCATCGGAAGGTATGTCTCACATTGTCCAAAGATGATTAATCGTCATCAACGTTGGACTTTTGGATACACAAGAATAAACGATCCTTGAGTCTGGACACAAACTAGTCACTAGTGTCACACACCGTACACGACGTTGGACTTTCACAAAGAAAAGAATGTTCACCCCATCACAAGGAATATTCGTAGTACTGAGCGTTGACAAGTAGATCCAATCATCAAGACCCTAGTATTGGCTACAACATCACTACAAACAAGCCCTTGAACCTGCAACTAAACCTTGGGACCCTAGAGCCTAGAGGCTAGCCCCAAATAGGACCCTGGACACGTGAATGAATCCTGATTGAAAAGGGTGTGGGGGCTACGATCTGTGAGTCTGGTGTGTTTTAGTCAGCGCCTCGATGGGACAGTATACAATTTCTCAGCAATAACCTGCTACTACAGCGTCAAACCAAAGACTTTACATAATACAGATGGCACCGAGCCGTACTTCAGGACTCAGGAACATAAATATTGTTTCTTGTGAAATATTAAGCCAGATATCAGGTACAAAAATGCTAGACATCGCAAAATGGACAGGCCGGTGCCGCCTTAGTTTGGTAGTATTTTTGGCCCCAAATGTGGCGCAGCACAAGCAATAGACCCAATCAGGCACTGTCACTATGCTTGATAGCACCACATTGGGGCCCTGGCACTATTGCAGTGCCTAATTAACTTATGACCACCTACCAAAAAACCATCGAAATTTTAACACCCACCATAAAGCAACCAGGGCATCTCTAATGAGGTAGCACTGCTCAAGAGATATCTATCTCAATACCTTCCCTAGAGCATACTACCACAGAGACTAACTATTCATGTGGCGCCAGATCCTTCTGCTTTTCCGTGTGGATCTGTGCTTCCTCTGTGTGCGGATCAAGCTCATGAGGAATCTTTCCCAATTCCATCCATAAAACCTGACCACACGAAAGGATTGACCACAAGAATAGCTCATCAAAAGGAACCACATTTCAGCAAAGCTTCAAGATCTAACGTCTTTTCTGGTGGCTGTTAAGACTAGGAGGTTTCTATCTCAAAATCATCATTGGCTCTCACTACCACAAAGACATCCCTACCTTGAATGGCGTCAGATCTTCTTGTTTTATCTCTAGATCATGACTACCTCATTGTGACAGCCAGGCTCAAGAAGTGTCTATCCCAACACTATACCTGATAACTGGTTTCACGCGGGCTTAACCACCAAGATAGGTGCTAGTCAAATCATCAACAAAATCCCAATCTCAGCATCCGTAAGGTCATGCCATTTGAGTTCAAGAGGCGTCTATTTCAACACCATACTTGTAACTGAGGCTAGCTGGAGTACCAACTAGAGTGTGCCGCTGGACTGTAGTTCTTTATCGTGGGACCCTAGCGTATCAATTGTGCGACTTGAGAGCCCAAGAAGCGTCTATCTCAATGCTATACTTGGAGCTCAACGTCACACTTGATGCACATCTAGCCAGTGCCAGATTGGAATGAAAATACCAAATTTCAAAGATCAACCATCGTAAACAGATCAACAACCATCAAACCCTCAGACTACGAAATTACAAGTATTTCATCACGTTGCTACAGTAACCGCATATAAATACATTTTTTGTTCTGGCCAGAAAATTGAAGTGACACAAAAACAAATCTACACCAAAACCCCCAAAACCACTTTTCTTCAAATTTGAAAGAAAAGCTCAATTCCAGGAGTTTTCATCAAAATCGAGTTTTGACACTTTTCTCATTTACCCAGAGAGATATAACTGTAAACTGATTTTACAGTTACAGCTAGCGATAGGCTGTACGCTTGTACTGAAAAATTCTAGAAACTTTTGTTCGTTCTTTCTCGACAACTTTTCACTTCTTCACCAAAAGCTGGCCAAAGGTTACCGTGTTGGATCTTAGCAGGAGCTGCTTTCTACTGTAATGCAATGCTAACTTCTACCAGTGCCCTTTTGCCCAAAGCTTTTGGTACGACCTCCATGTAGCGAATAATCTGAAATAGCCATTCTTTCCTCTCCAAGTTTCTCATAAATGATGAACTTGTGCGGAAGTAGGACTTAATGCACGATCACCGAATTTGTATGCTCAGCTACTTCACAGGTAACTGTCCAAATGAGGTGGATGACTTGAATTTTAAACTGTAGCACTGGTGCTTTCTGGTGAGGCGCAACTCGCTATTACGTCTATAAGTCCAAACTAAGGTCTATAAGTCCAAAAACAAATTCGCGAAAGTACAGGGCGTGTTGCGAAAAATATGACCAACGACAGCTCCTTCTTTGACCTATATATTCTTTGACTTCAATTTCAATCTTCTTCTTTTGTCAGTTAGCCAATTTAGGGATTTTGATCAGGATTCAGCTCATCTATGATCTTCCTAGGTGAGATTAAGTCTAAACCAGTTACCAGCGTTTCTACTCTGGTGTTGAATTGCAGACATTAGTTGGCGTGTAAAGCTTGCACAGATCAAGGTATATCGAGCGAGTTGTGGCATTGTTTTAAAATGAAAGCTCAGTGTTGATGACGCCAATCAGACAATAACCTGGACGTATATTCTGTAAGTCTGTCAGCACTAGAAGCGCTAATCATCGCGAGATCTGCCACTGTTCTCCTTCAAGTTGTCACGCGAAGCCTTGGTCTTATATTAATGTATGAGCCAACCTGGAGCTGTGTCCACTGATACTAGAGAATTCTAACGTAGACAATGTATCTTACTTTGTGGACACTCCTGTCATACACATTTGTCCCCAGGAGTCAAGTGTACCGACATTCTCATGTCTTTGTGACCTACTTTATGTCCAGTACTAGACTTCACCAAGAAGCAGAGAACATCTTTTAACCTTGCAATTTCACACCCTTCAGCGATGTACAACCCACTACTCACTACACACAAGCACACTCTCAACACCAGTACCACCCCAAATCACCAACGCCACCCATGCCACGGAGGCTCTAAACTCCAGAAACCCCAAAAAGCTCTCGGCCAATGAGAGCTCCGCATTTCGTAATGAGCCCTTGTTGGGGAGGGCCCAAAGCAGTCAAAATGTTGCCTAAAAGTCTGGATTTTCGGTCTGTAGGCAGATAAGGCATTAAGAAATCCCACAAACCCCTCCAATTCACGCCTATCTCGCCCTAATCAGACCCTACACGCCTCCCAGGACTCTTTTACCTGTTTAGTGCGCTTATGTACGATCATGCATGAAACTCGGCCTTTGAGCTTTAGAAAAAAAAATCAAGCTTTAAAAAAAGTTTCGAAAAGAAAAGTTTTCTACCTAAGCATACTCCCCAACAACGTCACAAGTCCCTAGACAAGTTTATCATGGAGACCATCACTCGCCAGTCCGCCAGACTGTGCCCTTTTGTCAAGAACCACCTGAAGAGCGTCAAGTCCATCAACGGCTCCGCCCTGGCCATCGAGGCCACAGGCTGTCCAGTCATGGGCCCAGCTTTGAAAGAGAAGACCCAGACTCGTGGCTACGTCACTTCTACTAAGGCTCGCTCTGCTGCCTACGCTGCTGCTGAAGTCGATTTCGACGAAGACTTGGTCCAACACGGGACCCAAGAATCCCACTTTGACTACGATGGTTTGTTCGAGAATGAAATCATGAAGAAGAGATCTGATTCTTCTTACCGTTACTTCAACAACATCAACAGATTGGCCAAAGAGTTCCCAAAGGCCCATCGTGCCGTCGAAGAGGACAAAGTCACCGTCTGGTGTTCCAACGATTACTTGGCCATGGGTAGAAACGAACAGGTGATTGATGTGATGACTAAGACCTTGCAAAAATACGGTGCTGGTGCCGGTGGTACCAGAAACATTGCTGGTCATAACAAACATGCCATCAACTTGGAATCCGAAGTCGCTGCCCTGCACAAGAAAGAAGCCGCTTTGGTGTTCTCATCCTGTTATGTCGCCAACGATGCCGTGCTGTCATTATTGGGTCAAAAGATGAAAGATTTGGTCATCTTCTCTGATGAGTTGAACCACGCCTCTATGATCATTGGTATTCAACACTCCAAGGCCAAGAAGGAGATCTTCAAGCACAACGATTTACAAGATTTGGAAAGAAGATTACAACAATATCCAAAGTCCCAACCAAAATTGATCGCTTTCGAATCAGTCTACTCCATGTCAGGTTCTGTTTCTGATATCGCTGCCGTTTGTGACTTGGCTGACAAGTACGGTGCCTTGACCTTCTTGGACGAAGTCCATGCCGTTGGGTTATACGGTCCACATGGTGCCGGTGTCGCTGAACACGTTGACTTCGAAGCCCACCGTGAATCAGGTATCGCTTCTCCAAACTCCAAGACCACCATGGATCGTGTGGACATCATCACTGCCACTTTGGGTAAGTCCTTCGGTACTGTTGGTGGGTACGTTGCCGCTTCAAGAAACATCATTGATTGGTTAAGATCATATGCTCCAGGTTTCATCTTCACCACTTCTTTACCACCTTCAGTGATGGCCGGTGCCGCTGAGGCCATCCGTTATCAAAGATCATACTTGAAGGACCGTCAATTACAACAAGTCCACACCAAGTACGTCAAGGATGAATTGTTCAAGTTGGGTGTTCCAGTGATGCCAAACCCATCCCATATCGTTCCTATCGTTGTTGGCGACGCTGCTTTGGCCAAGAAGGCCTCCGATCTGTTGATGGACAAGCACAGAATCTACGTTCAGGCCATCAACTTCCCAACTGTGGCCCGTGGTGAAGAAAGATTGAGAGTCACCCCAACACCAGGTCATCACCAAGAATTGTCCGATATCCTACTAGACGCCGTTGAAGATGTCTACAAGACCCTGGACCTACCAAGAATCAAGGACTTGGAAGCTCAAGGTGGGTTATGCAACGTTGGTGTCGAAGGCTATGTCCCTGAACCTAACTTGTGGACTGAGAAACAGTTGAGCTACACCCAGGATGATCTGAACCCAAATGTGTTCAACCCAATCATTGAACAATTGGAAGTCAGTTCCGGTGTCAAGTACTGATTACCCTCTGGAGCCGAACTACTTTTGGCTCTAATTAATATCCAGGCATTTCCCCCCTCAACTCTTATGCCCTTTTTTCTAAGTCTAACAATTTAAACACATACATTTTTTAACCGATATATATATACTCAACGAGGATCCCATCACTCAAGGGGAATGCACATAGTGGTGATGATATATGTATTGTAGTATCTATAGCTGTACTGTGAAAAGCAGAGTGAGTCTCGTTCTCGATGATGACAACAGATGTTTTGGAAGTTTTGATGGGATAACATTATGAGGACATATACATTAGTAATATAGTCACATCATGAATTATCATCTTTGTGAGTATTAAAGGTGATTGGTATAGTTGGAGGATAGTGCAAACAACGTCTGCTAGCTGTTAACAACAAAATCAAGCCTTACAGTGTACTGGTTGGCAGACATCATACTTGCAGCTAACGTAGTCCAGCTGTACCCCTAAGCATATTTCCAAATCCCTCAACACATTAAGCGCAGAGTGATTCCAAAGCCCGAAGGACAGTTAACAGCGCAGGCAGAAGTTCCCAACAAATGATTGCAAATGAAGGTCGTTGACATCACACAAAGGATGACGTACAGACTCAATGTTAACCTCACTTAGAAGGAAGAAGCCAAGCTCAGCTTAGATAGAGATCTAAGGTAGACGCGTGTTTTTTTTCCCACGCGAGTACTCAACGAGCTGAAGTCCAAAGTCGAAATCGGTGTTACCCATAAACGTACTTCGATTTCTACGCTTGAAATGTAGGCGATACGTTATGCCAGACAACTTACAAGGAGCCAGAGGGCTCAGGAGCACACACGACCTTGCGGCAAATTGCAATTAGTAACAAGTCACAACAAACGACTTTCAACATAGGCTATAGTACTACGTCGCGTTCAGTCTTTGTCTGTAGTCAGACTCAGACACCGTGCACGACGCTGAGTTCCCACTCAACAGTTTGCACACCGGTCATTTGTCTTTCATCCAATTGTGTATTTCAAATCACTCCAGCTGGGCTGAAATGCGTTGTAAGTGACAGTTGGGACATTCCTGTCTCTGCACAATAAACTAGTCCACGAAAAAATTTAGCCCATGGCCAGTGAAGTAAAATCGCTTCAAAGATCATCATTGGTCTACCAGCACCGACCACATTTGAGGATTATAAGAAGTAATTATGGACTCTGAGAGTACATTGTGTCATTGCAGTATTCATGTTTTTTTTTTCGTCGACACGATTACGTAAACCGTCAAACTGATCCAACAAGTACTCTATACGTTTATGTTAATTCTATCACATGTATTATCATTCTCTAAGAAGGAATAACATCTTCCAGCTGTACTCTATCCGTCACTTTGTAGCACTCCTGCAAATCATCCGTGAATGCCACTTCTGTCCCGACCAGCTTCTTCCAACTGCCCTGGTACACGTCGTTATCCACTTTGAACAACGGTGTCTCTGTATGCAGCCCACTCACTTGCAACTTGGCTGTAGGTTGGATCGTGTTAGTACTGAAGTTCGACCTTGGGATGTCCAGCGTGACGTACACGTCCTGATACTCTTCGTCACTCACTTTTTGCAATTCCCAATTATCAGCTCTAGCTTTCAGATCAGCATCGGACCCAGCTTCGAAACCATTGGCAAAGTCCCAATGCATCTCCTCACCACCGGTCAGGAACTCCACGTTCCCATTCATCGTGATCTTCCATTGTGCAGGGTCTTCTTCTGAGCGTTCGAACTTGTCAAGGGAACAAGAACCGGCACGTAGTCTTGTGTCTTCATCATCGATTGTGTCATGGACAGAGGATAGACCTAGCAATTGTGTACCCAAGGCGATCTTCGTAGCAGCATGTGTCACGAACAGCACGGTCTCCACTTCAGGATATTGTTCTTCAAATTTAGGAATGAACTGTTTCAAGAACTCACCACATCTTTCGAAGATTTGGTCCTCGGTCTCACCTTTCAAACTTGGATATAGCGTTGGAGTCCAGTTCTTCTTCAGATGTGAGAAGTAAGGCGACAGGACATCGTAGTCAGCAGGTTTTGGGATCGTTGGACGGTCAGGCTTGTACCACTCACCTATCCCATTCTCCAGTTCGATATCAATGTCCAACACGTCAGCGATCGGGGTGGAGGTCTGCAAACAACGGTAGAAAGGTGAGGTGAAGATGATCTCCGGCTGTGGCGTGATGGAGAGGATGTAGTGTGCTAGCTCTTTGGCCTGTTCCTCCCCGTGCTTGGCCAGTGGAGGGTCTGAGTCTATGCCTGTTGGAGCAGGCTCATAAGGTTCCGGGAGCCAGTTTGCTCTGTAGCCGTGCTGGACGCGTTTGTTAGTCGGCTGATCGTCGTGTTTGGCAGAGAGGTACTCACTCTGGCAATGTATATGTTCTTCAACACCATTTTTTCTGTCTTTGTCTCTTGGTCTGTGGTTGTGTCTCGTGGGTGTTTGTTTGTTGATGTGATGTTTTTCCTTTTTCATTTCTCGGTGAAAAGTGTCAAGTGACGATTGGGTTCATGTCCCAGTGACGGCATGGGGGTGACTGGCGATTAGTGACTACGGATATCTTTCACTTAGTACACAGTCCACTTCCAGTAGTCCCAGCTGTGTGATAGTGGACTGAGCTGGGAGTGAGCGTGTATTAGAGTTTTGCTCTAGTCTAGCCGTGACATCTAAGTTAGGCAGGTGATCTATATGTAGGCGTATTCAGCAACCACCATCCTCAGGGTAACGGCCATATTGAGGGAAGAAATCAAAAGTTATATTCGTACAAGATCAATCAACCGTTGGAATATCAGCATGAGGCCGCTGAATTTTTCGAAAATATGAATATTGATGGACGTCTGAGTACGTACCGAGTGAAGAGAATTGACAACAGAGAATTCATAATTAATATTGGATCATGGAGCGTAGACCGTAGTCTGAAGAGTCGAATCAGTCGACTAGTAAGTTGTAGCTACAAGGCAACAAGACACCTATCCTTAATGGACGCAGAAAGAGTGTACGATCCATCTATACAAGACCTTGATATAACCTCTCTGATAAAAAGGCATCCCCTGAGTCGTAAGCTCCACTCTCGTGAAGACCAGTGAGACGCACGGGGAGACCACTACCAATCACAACAAAGTGGGTTTTCAACGTAAAAACATAGGCGTAGCAAAAGCTCGAATTGTAGCGCGAGGTTTCGAAGAATCGTAGAGACGAAAGGGTAGAAAGGCAGACTTTCATGGCAAATGCTTTTTTTCTGCTATATTTCATAATTTTCGCGAACGTTTTTCTCGGCCGATCAATTAGAGCTGGTATCTACACAGAGGTTGAGGTTTGACAGCGTCATTCCCGCCAGTGAGGGACAGTGGACGGGGAGAGGCGTGTATTGAGGCACTAGCGTGTACTTACTGGAAGCTAGCACAGAAGCGATCAACTTCTAGATGAGTAGCTCCTCTAGCTCCAAGATATATTGCCCTAGAATTCAATTGAATCCAGAGGTACTTAAACTATTGATGCAAGCGCCATATCAAAAAACCAGCTGCTGTTCACCGTGATTTGTAAATTACTAATTATAAGACGCTAAAAACTCGCTGCAGCAACTGGCAGGAGGGCCGAGGCTGATTCACCGCTGCTACAGTGCTACGCCTATAGAAGAATCAAAGCAGTTGAACAGTTGTCGCGCAGAAAAAAAGTTTAGAGATTTTATACTCAATACAGATGACTTGTAGCCATGGCTACGGGGATGCGTACTGTGTCGTGATCCATATTCTCGCCAGCTGTGTTACACTGGACGGAGAACTCGGAAGACGTGTATTAATAGCAGAATAGAGGTCAGCAAAGCCGTGTAAAGGCATAACAGAAGCACCATGATATCTAGCTACTCTTTGATAAATCGTATTGTTCATGGTTAATGAACGTACACGATACCAAAGGATTTTGCGCATCATCCTTGGCTAATAGTTAAACTGTACGTACGGATATCTAGGAAAGTGACAAGTCGAATCAAAGCAATCACTCACCGTCAAACTCTGCTAGATGAAATCATCCATTCTAAACCTTCAGTGGGTGAAAATGCTGCTCAATACTTGACAAAGTTTTCCACTTTCGGTAATGCTAGCTCAGAACATCACCAAATTGTTCACGCTGAGAATCAGAAACCTGCCTTGTTGAACTCTGCTGATACTAGCGAACTTTCTAGCTCCGTCAATTCCGGTTCCGATGTCGTCACCAATTCCGGTTCCGATTCTGACACGTTGCTTGAAAATTCCAGTCCAGAAACTTCATCAACACAACAACAACAACTACAACAACAACCTGCATTATCTGCACAAGCTTCAACTG